>BGPT01001247.1:0-20440 GCA_003297045.1 Symbiodinium sp. clade C Y103 | reverse complement strand
GGGTGTGTGCGCAGTTGATCCCCTTTTTGTGTGCGCAGTTGATCCTTCTAGTGTGCGCAAATGATCCTGTTTCTGTGTGCGCAAATGATCCCTCTCCCTTCACCGACTTGGGTATGTCCATAGATATGTTAAACTATGGAAGTGGCTGCTGAGCATTGGCAAGGTGGCTCCCATCCGAGAAAGCCCCTCGCAGTGCTCCAGAAGTGGCGGCCATGGGCGCCTGGGAAAAACACGCCGCCGTCCACGTCAGATGGTGGGACTGTCTGGCAGTACCACGAGATCGGAGAAAGGTCACTGTTAATTAGTAAAAACTAGTTTAGAATAATTTAAGAATGCATGTTTTATCTATAGGTATTTCTGGAAAAAAACGGGTCACATAGTCTCAACAGTAACATGGTCATGCACCCCATGGCCCCATGACTTTCAATTTGCGTGGGGATCACTGAGTTACCAACCTGGGATGGATGTACAACGTGGAATGAGTCCCTCAATGCTTCATTTTTTCTTCACCAGCCAAATGTTGGAGATTTTAAAGTCGGATTTCTCCTTGTTGTAGATCCATCTTTTTTGATTTGTTTGGCTCGTGATAAATTCGCAGGGGATTTCCCTTCCTCTTTCCAAGGCATACTGCAGCACGTGCTGCAAGGAGATGCGGAGGAGTTCAGTGGTGTGGAGTATTGGGCCAGAGTCACTGGGTCCACCATAGTCTTGCAGCGCTTGCAGTGATCTGTGGATGGGTCATTTAGTCATTTTTTTAGTCGTTTAGTGTTGAGTATGTACACCCCAAAAGATTGGAGTCTTGCAGGGTTTTCTCGAGCAGTTCATCACAATTACACGCATACATCACGTATATACGTAGATCTAAATAGATAAATAAATACATAGATACATAAATGCATGCACAATATACTGTATTGGCAGGATTTACTGTACATGCTTCCCTTTTTGTAAGATTCCTTTTGCGATACCTATAGTGGTACAGTAAAAGTGACCGCAATTTATGAGTTTGCTGCAGGTTTTCCCTTTAATGTCTGAAACCAAACCTGGGAACAGGTGGGATACCCCTGCCAAAAATGGACAACTATATTTTTTATCCATAGCTTTACCTTTCCTAATTTCAATACGTATGCATACTGCATCTCCGATTTGTTCATCAACGCAAAAACCAAATTATTACAAACATCGTTGTTTTCCATTGTTCCATGGTTCACCCTACAACAGCAATCAAAAGTACTACCATCCCCCCTAGTATTAAACACTGCCATCCATAATGGTTCCAGACACAAGTGATAATTCCCAGTAAACCATGATTTCTTGGGGATGTAAAAACAGGTTTCATGGCTTTTTCATGGCTTTCCAGGTGAGATCTTTCAATTTGGGCGCGGCCTTTCACTATGACACGGCCGTGGATGCAAAGGACCTTCGACCGCTGAGCTGCGGGTAGATGATGTTAGATGTATGGCCTTTTTTCCTTTTTCACCTGAAGGTTGTGTGTTTTTCCTCGCCATTGATGCTGATGAATAGTTCGTCATTATACCTTATGTATACTTGCACACACTTAATATATATAATATATATATAGAATATGTAATATACATGTTCGTGCTATATCATCTCACTTCTACAGTTGGCCGACTCAGAGGGTATCCAGGATCAGCCATTCTGCCCACTGAAAATCAAACCCCGCAAATTGGACCCCAGAAGATAACTTTGCGTCGAAAACGGCCTAACTTCCCCATGTTGATGTTCTTGGGACGTGCCTTGCCTCAACCAAAATTCAATGAAAAGCTGTAATTAATCAACATGGACGTTCGCTCGAACATTTTAAATATATATTAATATACACATAAAATCACAAATCACATAGAATCACATGAATTCACGCAACATCACACAAAATCAGATAAAATCACATATTATGAAGTAAATGGTCAAATACAGCTGTCAGCTGTAGACATACAACACCTGAGCTCCTTGACATTTCGCGGTGTACTTTGCGTCTTTGCTGCTCCAGGACGTCCACGGCGACTGGATCCATGGAAACCCATGGCGACCTCAATGGTCTTGCGTCCTCTACTTGAGCGATGGAGGTCCAACGCTGGTCCTGGATCAGATCCATTGTGACACAGGCGGTTGGACCGTTGAAAGCAGCCTCAGTGGATGGGTGAAATTTGGGGGTTATGAACCTATGGACCTATTTGGAATATTGGATATTGGGCTATTATTGGGTAATAATATAACCTATCATAGGGATACCCATTTACCAGCCAATAAAATGGGATGGGGGTCTGTTCATGGTTCAACTGATTGTTTCAATTTTGTGTCTTGATTTTGATTTCCATATGGGGGATTATCAACAGGAGCCGCCGGTTGGGACGATTTCGAAAGACGTTGAAACAACCAATGTGTGCGTGTCACCGAATAGCAATGGATTTGCAGATGATTGTTCGAGTTCGTGAGGTAAGACATGCCTCTCTCTTTCCACCTACAAAATGGGAAGATCCCATATCACCATAGCATTCTTGGGGTATCACGACTCCAGGTTCTGTGGACCCGGTGCTTCCGGCTGCGGGGCACTTGTGCATGGCACGTCGCAATCGGCTGCTGATCTTCCGCGCGGATCTCTTCCATGGATCACTGCCGGAGAAGATCTGGCGCTGGGGCTGCAGTAGCGGGGACAGGCAGCAGTAACACCAGTAAATGTGGTAAAGCCACTGGTAAAACCCATTCTGAGGTTTGATCATGGTGAAATTGGAGCCAGAACAAATCAATCTGGTAAACCCCAAGAAGAGAGAGGGAGAGAGAGAGAGACCAATAAAAACCACATAGTTTCTCATTTGAGGCAAGGGCATTAAAACCATGCCCCTGAAAAGGGGTTGCCTTGAATGTCACTGCCATGGCTATGAGGCTTATGTGACTTATGTGGGGGTTTTATGGTTCAATTTTGAATGTTTTACAACAGCAAAATAAAATTGGAAGTGGCTTATGATACGGTTTGCCACATTCCTGTTGCAATGATGGTCACCTACTTGCCAGATCCTACCAGCTTAATGTGGCTTAATTTGATTTGATCACTGCTTGATAAGCCCACTTCCTGGACCGGAAGAGTGGTGAACTTTCGATTGTCATGGTGGGGTTTCAGTCGCCATTGAAAGACTTTGCAGGACAACTTTTGAATTTTGAAGGTTTACACAATCAGAACCGTGCACTGGGGGTGAGCTTCAGTTCCAATAAGATTCACTGTTGCTGCTACCCTCAATTTTCACCTCTGTGTCGGAGCTACCCAAAATGATTCAACCAAAGATCTCAACCATCCATCGCCGTAGCCCCTCTTTTCCTAGTGCCCCCAACTTATAAGTTGGCTTGCCCATAGCATTGTATTTGCCACAGATCCCAGCTACTTCGAAAATCCCAACAAAAACATAAAAAATCCAACTTGGCTAAGTAGGGGGCACCACATGGTACGATTGTGCTATTGGTGAGATTGGAGTTAGAGGGCTTAATAAATCCCAAACATATTGAATTTACAATTTAGAATCCATCTCCCAGTCCATGAGCAATCAATAGTCCCTGAGTAATCCCCTGAGAATATCCTGATACTGCAATCCATTGATAATCCATTCACAATCCATCAACTATCCATAGTCCCATGATAATCCATATTGACTCATGGCAGATGATCAATGATCCACATTGATTGTTCATGAATACTCCATCTTGGTGTTGCAAGCTGCCCCCCAAGTTACAAGTTGCTTTACAACCCCATTAACTATACATATTACAGTAAAAAAAAAAAGAGTACTCCATCTTTCTTATACCCCACGTATACCCTAACTTAGCTTATGTATCTATAGCTATATCAGTGGTATCCTGCATTTTTTCCCCACCTTTTTTTTAGGTTGGACACGGACATGTCGCGGAAAGTCTTCATCTTCAACTTCTGGCGCCGCCACGTGCCGGAGCCACCCAGTTGCCAGCCACCGCAGCTGGCGCGGCACGTGGCCATGCAGCGACACCGGCTGAAGGCGTCAGGGTTGTTGATGGGGGCCATGGTCAACTCATCCCAACAAAAATATATTAAGATTTAAGATTGTTAAGATAATCTGATACTATATGAGAATCTGGGAATTAAGATTTAAGTGTTAAAATATACCAGATTGGCATTGTTAAGAGAACGGACTATATTGATACCAATCTGATACTATATATGAGAATCCACTGGTAATCCATTAACAATCAACAGTTCCGTGATCAGGTAAATTAGAATTTATGGTAGGTACAATGCGATGGTTTGATGGGCAAACCAATTTATACGACGGGAATGTCTTGGATCGTCAGTGTGTGTGTGTGTTTTGATGTGTTTTGTTTGTTGCTGTTTGATGCTATATATGCTATTTACATCGCGTCAGTTGTCATATTGTCTTGTGAATAGTGTCTTTTTTGTTGGTCTCTTGAGCGTTGAACACCTCAGGCAATACCCCAAGTATATACTTCCTAAGAAGGTCGTTGGATTCAGGATATCATGCGGCTTGAACGGCTTGAGCTTGTTGAACCTCCTGAGTTCGCTCAGACAAGTCCAGAAGCTTTCAAAGCTCAAGCTGGCAACCAAAATGGCCCATGAGATTTCGTTGTCACTTCATTGCCCAACTTTCTTCCTGACCATTCATGGCTCATTCAACTGCATTGCGTCCCGACATGGCACCGCGGTATCGGTGCCCCCAATTGATTGAAAAACAACCCAGTCAGAACTGGTTGTTGAGGTCCCTTAGTGCACAATTTGATATGATCCCCGGATGGGACGAAGCTCCACTCACAACCAGCCCTTTCCCAGGACCAGGAAGTCGCGACCTTGCAGGCGCAACTGGAGGACCACTTCGCGCAGTCTTCGCCGCAGGCCCCGCGCGCGCTGCAGCCACAGCTTCTGGCGACAAAGGAGGTCAGGGCTGGGAGTTTCAACGTTTTTGGTGGCAAATCAATATAAATCATCCAGTTTTAGTGCTTAATCTTATGCGTTTGAGATGGTTTGATGTGATTGTCATCATGTATATATTGAATTATGTGTATGGGCTTTTAGGTCTAATTTTAAGTTTGGATCAAAATTATGAACTAGTCTTAAGGGGCGGACAGCAGTTCATTTGAGCAATGTGAAGTTATGTCAGCCCGAGATTAAGAACATTGTGGGCTGTTTAATTGGTACTGTGAGTTGCACGCCGTGCACCTGGGTATTCACATGTATCCCTGTGGTTTTCCATGGCCTATCTCGGCCCAATGCCCATACTACAGGGAGGGTACTTAGCGGGATTGGTTGAGTCTTTGCCAATTCTACATTGGTAGCGGAGCCACTTTCTGTGGCCTTCTGACCGAGCCCTTCTGCAACCTGACTGCAGAGTGCTTTGGTGGGTCCTGATTGCCGAGCCCTTCTTCCCTGAGGAGATTGCGGTGGCTGGCTCGTGCTTTGTTCAGGACACCTTGGACTTTTTCAAGTATGGCATCGGCATCTTCAACTCCGTTGTCAGATGTCTCGACCAGAGACAGCTTCATTCCACTGTTCACCGGACAGCCCGCAGACTACAAGGAATGGAGGAAACGAATTCATATCTACCACCGAAAGATGACCATCGCAAAGCGAACTGGGGAATCTTTGCTGAATATCATCGGCAGCATGCAGGGGACGGCCTGGAGACTGTTGGAAGACTTCGATCTTGAGACTGTGGAAAAGCCGGAGTCCTTCCAGGCGATCATCAAGATCTTAGATGCTCACTTTGAGTATGACTCGAGGGTCCAACTTCCGGCAGACTTTGATGGCTACTTCAACCTGCAGCGGAAGCAAGGACAGACCCTGCTGAGCTACGTGTCGGACCACGCAGAGATGCACCGGAAGTTGGAGAAGCATGGTGTGTCACTGCCAACAGCAGTGCAGGGCTGGCATCTTCTTCGCCAATGTGGCCTGACCAAGGAGCAGAAGCAATTGGTGACACTACGTGCCCCGAGCTTGGAGCTGACGAAAGTTGTGGAGGCACTGTACCTCATCCTTGGACAGGACTACAAGCAATCTGTCCATGGACATGGAGATCGACGATGGCACCGTGGGAAAGGTGGCCGTGGCCATGTGGCTGAGGAGGAAGACTACGAGGACTGGGAGTATGCTGAGGAAGGCTACTGGGGCTACGAGGATGAGTTCTATGACCAAGACTATGAAGACCCTGGGGACTTTGAGTCTGAGTATGGGTACTTCCATGATGAGCACGACCTTCCTGAGAATGAGCAGGCCACTGAGTCCTTCGACGTTGAAGCCTATGATGAGGCGTTTGCGGCATACTTGGATGCCAGAAAGCGCTTCAGTGATCTTCGACTTGCCCGAGGATATCTACCAGTGGTGGCCTTGACAGACCCAGCTGCAGGGAATCTTTCTCCGGGAACTACATCGCCGACGAGATCTTCAGGAGGTGGATCACCAAAAGGGAAGTCAAAGGGGAAGTCATCGAAGGGAGGTGGAAAGGCAAAAGGAAAAGGGAAGTCCGACAAGCCCAACATCTACCGCTATGACAAGCCTCCAGAGAAGGCTGCACAACCTCGACAACGAGCAGCTGCTGCTCTCCAATGCCTTCGATGTGGACAACCTGGACACTTTGCTGCCAACTGTCCCATCAAGTCCACCAACAAGAAGCGGCCTGCAACTGAGTCAATGGCACGACACGATGAAGGTGCCCTGGTGACGTTCACTGACAAGGACGGCACCGAGAGACTCGATGTGGCACTGCTTGATCCTGGTGCTTCAGCATTCCTTTGTGGCTATGGTCCAATGGTGCGCTACATCAAGCATCTGGAGCAACTGGGATTTCCGATCAAGCAGATCCTCTTCTACCAGTGCGACCGCAAGTTCCACTTTGGAGGTGATGCCGCAAGCATGGCACATTGGGTCGTCCGAATGCCCATGTTTGTCAACGGCCGATTTGGCTATGCTCAGGTGTTCTTGGTGCCTGGCGAGACGCCCATGCTGTGCGGGAGGCCCATCATCCAACAACTTGGAATTTCTTTGGACTTCTCAACTGAGCGGATTCGCTACGGAGATGGCCTCTGGACACCTTCATTGATGGGCATTCACGGAGAGTATCTCCTGCCTCTGTGTGCAGACTTCGAGATCTACCACGATACTTTGGAGCCCCACTTTGACCTCCAACTTGCCACTCCTGGTGAAGTGGACATGAACCCCTGGAGCTTTGACGAGTTCAACAACAAAGAGACCATCTTCACTGCAAACGAAGAGCCTGAGCCTGTGACTCCAGGCACCTTGAAGTGTCAGCGCCATTTGCTGAACACGTTGGACACCAAGTTGGTGGAGGAGATTGGCAAGCACCACAGCTACTTGACTTCAGAACTTCATCAACCACCACAAGGACGAACCATCTGGGAAGTTTATGCTGGGAAGGGACGTTTGTCGCAAGTGGCTGAGTCGATGGGTGGCATCGTCACAACCTTTTCCTTGAAACTGGGTGGGATTTCGACCAAGCTGGGCATCGACAAGCTTTCTTGGACTTGCAGAAAGCCGAGTGCCCTGATGAAGTTTTCCTCTCACCAACGTGTGGCCCCTGGTCCAACATGCAGCACTTGGCTGCGAGAACTGAAGAGCAACGTCAACAACTTGCTGAACATCGAGAATGGCATCATGCCACACATCTCAAGTTCAACCGGAAGGTTTATCTCCAACAAGTTCAACAAGGTGGCCATTGCCACTTGGAACAGCCGGCCTATGCTTTGAGCTGGAAAACCAAGGCCCTGTTCGACCTTCCTGGATATCGAGCACAGTTTGATCAGTGTCAGTATGGTGCTGAGTGGGAGGACGTGGACTTGGTTTGGCGACCTGTCAAGAAGTCCACGGCCATTCAAACTACCAAGCGAGCTCTATGGCAAGAGTTTCAGAAGATCTGTGATGGTTCTCATCGCCACTGCCGCTTGGAAGGGTCCTCACCTGCAACTGGCCGCAGGACGAAGTTCATGGAGAACTACCAGCCCACTTTGGCCGGGATCCTTGCCGCATGTCTGATGGCGGATGAGACTCCAATTGCTTGGGAGTTCATTGGAGCTGCAGATGATGAGAAGGAGCAGCTGGGCCATCTTGTCAAGCTGATGACGGAGAATCGGCAAGAGGCTGTACGTACCGTGCAGCGGCTACATCGTGGACTGGGACATCCTTCACCTGAGGCTCTTACTGAACTTCTTGAGAGCCGAGGGGCCAGTGAGACCATCCTCAAATGTGCTCGAGAATACAAATGTGTGGCTTGTGCCCGCTACAAGAAGCCTGATGGGATTGCACCTTCTTCACTGCCAAAGGCCAAGGAGTTCAATGAACGCCTTCAAGCTGATGTTCTTTGGTTCAAGATCGACAAGCACAAGATCCCAGCTCTGAGCTTGGTTGATGAAGCCACCAAGTACCAAGCAGCTGCGGTGATCCACTCAGAACGAGCAGAGCACTTTCAACAAGCCATTGAGCGGCTTTGGATCCGCAACTTCGGATGTCCAAAAGTGCTGATCACCGACGAGGGCAGGGGCTGGAACGCTGATCGCTTCAACGAGTGGACCAGTGACCAGATGATCGAGCACGTGGTCGCACCTGGTGAAGCCCATACCCGATTGGCCCTGGTGGAACGGAGACATGCAGTCCTCCGAAAAGCTGCTGAGGTATGGATGGACGACCAAAAGATGGTGACCGTGGAGGGCCTCAAGCAAGCCTTGTGCTATGTTGTCCCACAACTGAATGCCTCCCCCACAGTCTGTGGTTTCTCACCATCTCAGTGGCTTTATGGATTTCAACCTCGCTTTGGAGGGGAACTTCTGGGCGACTCTCTTGGACCAGCTCAACTACAAGGGAACCAAAGCTTTGAGGAGAGCTTGCAGAAACGTGCAGTGGCCAAACAAGCCATCACCAAGGCTGAGACTGATCGAAAACTCCGGAGAGCTCTACTGAGGAGATACCGAAATCAACATGACAGTCTCGCTGTTGGCCAATCCTGCCATTTCTGGCGTGATGCAAAAGCCACTGACCTCATGAAAGTCCGATGGCATGGACCTGCCCGTGTGTTGATGGTGGAATTCAATGAGGAGGGACAGCCGAAGCTCTACTGGCTTGGCTTCAAAACTCAGCTCATCCGAGCGGCTCCACACCATGTGAGACCCAACTTCGAGAACATCAGTGCCGACATTGATGGACTTGAGGCCGCTCGTCGAGACATCAATGGACTGAAGTCTATAGAGGAGTGACCAGGTTTCTCGACCTCTCACGGGTCAATCGTCGGAACATCGACGATGTGGATGAAGATGAGGAGGGCATGGATGACGATGATGGAGATGATGATGGATTTCCAATGGAACCTCCAACCACCAGGAGACGTCTTTCTGAGGACGCGGAGGATGATCGCCCAGGCCTGGATTTGCCTGCGACGCGGTCGGGCTCAACGCCCTCGGCACTGGACTTTGCCGATCCTCCTGCGGCCCCTGGTGCCATCGACATCCATGACTCACCACGGTCTCGATCAAACCGAGCTCCAAGCCGAGCTCCAAGTGCTGGCTACACACCAACATCGCCAGCTGATGAACCACCACCCATCATGGAGACCGATGAGGATGAGCCAGCATTGAACCTCCACATCCTGGTACTGTGCCGGGCAGCCCACAAGCTGGACAACCTTCTTCATTGCAACAAGATGTGCAACCTTCTTCATTGCCACAACTTGGACAACCTCCACTTCAACCTGAACAACAACCACCTTCTTCATTACCACCTCAACCTGATTCAGTGCAACCTGATGCAACTTCAACTGGAACGGGCCCAGCCAGTGGACAAGTCCCACAACTTGATCCTTCGATGGCATCTCTTTATGAACCAGCTGGCCCCAATGATCGATTTCGACTACAACGCCAACGGCTTGACCGCCAAGAAGCTTCGATCTTTGGACCCATCCGACGATGGCGAGATCATCAACCACAACCCTATGACAGGGATGGAGCTTCTGGCAATGGTCCCACTGAGAGCTATGCCCAAGTGTTTGACATCACTGGCACACAGTGCGATCATCTACCACCTGGCTGGCACTGTGATGATGAAGGATGCTTCACTCTCACTGAGGAGCCGATGGACTACTGGGAAGTCAAAGCTGGCTGTGTCATTCGACATCATCAACGACCACGGAGATCCCTCTTCAGGATCAAGGACTTCACTGACATGCCCCTGGACCCAGAGCTGTTGGATGGACATCGCACTACGGTGCTTTGGAAAGCTGATGGCACCTTGGACATCATCAGCGACTCTGGCACTGATGCCAAACACCTTGACACCGAGTGGACTGGCTGCACCATCTATCAAATCACTGGTCGAGCACGACGTGAGATGGGCATGTTTGCCAACCTGCCGGCCAAGAAGATGGGTCGCGAGGCCAAGACCAAGATGGCCCGCCAGCAGAAGAAGGTGGACAAGGGTGGAGTCAACGAGAGACATCTCTCAGCTGCTGACCGTGCCAAGTTCCAGGAGGCAAAGAGGAAAGAACTTGAATCCTTTTTCCACAACGGAGTCTGGGAGTTCAACACCACTGCTGATGCCACTCCAGAGAGGACACTCACGGCAAGAGTACTCACCAAATGGACGAAGCATGCGGACGGAAGTCCCCGAGCGAAAGCTCGGTTGATCGTGAGGGGGTATCAAGACTTTGATGCACTCACCACTGGATTGGAGACGAGTTCGCCGACCACATCGCGAACTTCACGGAGCTTCCTTCTCAGTTTAGCATCTCTTCTTGGTTGGACAGTCTGGACATCAGACATAGCAACTGCATTTTTACAAGGTGGGAACCAGAAGAGACGTCTCTGGGTGAAACTCCCCTCAGACTGTTTGCAGCTCCTCGGCGCAAGTCCTGACACGAGGATGTTACTCCTCAAACCTGTCTACGGACAGTTAGATGCCCCGCGTATGTGGTGGCAGGAAGCTCAGCGGAGGCTACGAGAACTTGGACTGAGACAACATCCCTTGGACCCATGTCTCTTTTTGGTTTTCGAAGTGGACTTTGCAGAGGAGCCATGCGAGGACAACTCCGTCTTTGGCACTGGACGCCTATGTGGGGCGATTTGCCTGCATGTGGATGACATGCTTGGAGCAGGGTCACCAACTTCAAAGACCTATGCCAAGCTGGTGGAATCTCTTCGAGCCTCCTTCAACTTCAGGGAGTGGAAAGATGGCAATCGCCTGGAGTACTGTGGTTCAGTTTTGGAGAAACTGCCAGAGGGTGGCATCAAGCTGTGCCAAGAGACCTACCTTGGAAAGGTGCATCCTGTGCCCACACAAAAGGGAACCGGACCCAACACTGACCTGACCTCCAAGGAGATCACCCAACTTCGAGGACTATGTGGCGCTCTCCAATGGCCAGCAGTCCAAAGCTCGCCTCACTTACAGGCAACAACTTCGATCACCTCTGGAATGATCAACAATGGGAAAGTCAGCACCATCACTGAGCTGAACAGTGGCCTCAAGTTCGCGAAGCAGAATGCTGATGTGGGTCTGATCTACAAGCCTCTTGGTGAGATCAGCAAGCTTCGCTTGGTCACGATGTTTGACGCATCATTCAGCGTCAGAGCTGATGGTAGTAGCCAAGGAGGCTACATGGTGATGCTGGTGCCTGAGCATACGTTGACCAACACAGAGGACTGGTTCCACATGCTCGAGTGGCGATCTTTGAAACTCCCGAGAGTGGCAAGATCGAGCCTGGCTGCTGAGACACAAGCAGCAGCATGTGCTGCAGATGCGACCGACTTCATCTGCAAGTTTTGGAGCTACTTCGAGAACCCGAATCGGAAGTTGTCAGACCTGCTGGGTCAGGAGAGCAGCCTCAGACCTGTGATGATCACAGATGCCAAAGCATTGTACGATTCCTACCACAGGGAATCGGTGACATCAAGCGTCACGGACAGGCGCATTGCTTTGGAAATCCGTGTGATCAAAGAGCTCATTCAGGAGCTGAAGGGTGAGTTGAAGTGGGTCAGCAGCGAGAGACAGTGGGCTGACGGATTGACGAAGATATCAGCAAGACAGCTTCTTGCAAGTCGTCTTCGACATGGAAAGATTGGATTCTACTGGGATCCATGTTACACTGCGGCAAAGAAAAAGACTGCTGCAGAGAGGCAGCAAAACATGGATCAACATGCAGATCCTCCTCCGAAGCGACTGAGGGTCATCGACGAAGATGTGATGGATGAAGAGATCGAGGATCAGGGTCGAAACTATGACACTGAAGATGACGGCATGCCTGTGGAGGCCTATGCCTACATGGTCTACACCGATGACATGCTTGAGTATGAGAACGTGGTTTTGCCAAAGTCCGAGGACATTGCTGAGAATTCGGAAGCGATCCTGACCTGGATGCGCGAGTACATGAGCACTACGATGGACGTGATGTCCAACTTCAACGGCATTTTGCCGAGTGGTTTGAGCCTGCTGGCCTACACCTTCACTGGGAAGATGATTTTGGGCCTGCTACTCCTTGTGGCCGTAGTCTACATCATTTTGAAATATGTGGACTAGCAGGTGTCGAAACGGAGGCAGATGGTCTTCAACGAAGGGTACCAAACTACCTGGAATGAGGCACGAGCTGAAGTTCAACAGAACCGTGCCCTAGCCATTGCCTGGAGTCACATGGAAGAGACTCATCGACGAGTACGAGAAGAGTACCGGATCTTCTCCAGGCATCGGAGACAAGTGGAAGGCTTGGATGAGCAGAGAGATGCGGCAATCTCCGTATGCCGCAGGGCCCTGCTGGAATCTGTGGAGCACGCTGACATGTGCCCGATGAGCGACTTGGTATGGGAGATGAACGGATTCTGGCATGCTCAACCCCAGTGTGAGCAACTACCAGCACATCATCGAGGGGCACCTCGATATGGAACACGTGGCAGTCCCGTCTCTGTGCTGAGACCGTGCCCAACATGTTCTACGGGGATGCCGACACCACATCTGCCCGATGCTCGTGGCCGAACCTTGCTTCAAGATCTGGAACGATGGATCACTGATCAAGGTACGAACGCATGGCCACTGACTGGGCCGTATGCCTTTGGCGATGCTGGTGGTTAGCGGTGTAGCTGTAGCCAGTTTTTAGGCATTTTCCAGAGTAGCACATTTGAATTGTGCTTTCTCCCTCGTGTGAGTTGCACGCCGTGCACCTGGGTATTCACATGTATCCCTGTGGTTTTCCATGGCCTATCTCGGCCCAATGCCCATACTACAGGGAGGGTACTTAGGTGCTGGGTTCGGGATTGGTTGAGTCTTTGCCAATTCTACAGGTACGCATTTTCGTAGCAGATTGCTGCTCTTTGGGGCTAACCCGTCCAACTCATCAGCAGCGGTTATGAATCCAGGGTTGGGATTAGTAGAACACACCAACCAAAGCGAAGGGATGACTCACCATCTAGATTGCCAAAATTGAAATCTGTTTGCAGCCTCATTTTTGATATGTTCATTGATCCGCAATGAAGTGATAAGTGATACAAATAAGAGAAGACGTCATGGAGGAACAGACTCTGGGATCCTCATGCAGCCATTGATTAATCGATCAGTATAGTCACCCTCTGTCACCCCCAAAAAGATAGAAAAGTAGCATTAGACTCCTGCTAAGATAATTACAGAGAAATATACAACTGCTATCTTGTTTGGTGTTACTTTAGAGCTTAACTTAATGGATAGCTGTGCTATCAGAATGAAGACCCACCAATCCGAGTTGTTGGACAATCCGAGTATATATAAACGGAACAATGGCAAACCCAAGGCCATAAACCATCCCCAATTTTACCATCAGTGCATGGTCTTAAGCGCCCAAATCTGAAGTTTTAGCATTCGGTTTGTCACATTCCATGTTGTTGGAATATGTTGGAATGTTCAATTGCCCAAATTTGGACAGAAAAGCAATGAGCCTTACCTATCTCACCCTATGCAGCTGAAGTCCCACCGGTGCTATCAAACATCCAACCAGTGAGATTCGGGGCTCTTAAGCCCGGCACAGCAGGATTTCCCTCACTCCTCCGATTTGGACTATTTGCCAGTAGCTTGGCTGCACATCTGGTTGCACAAAGCTACTCTTAGGTTCTGAGAAATAGAATTTGCCTTCCATTTTCCCAACTGGTTCCCCCGACTAGTTCAAAAACGACTCATCAGTAGTGACATTGAAATCCCAGTAGGTGACATCTCCCAGCCTTAGCCCACCTACAATGATGAGCTGCTACGCGCAAATATCAAGTGATCTACCTTGGGTAGATCATTTCGAGGTATGTCATCAATGTGGCACAACCAATTGAAAAACCATCCTCAATGCCACCAGGAATGGTTGGTAAAAACTATCCCTAGGTTCATGGCATTGGGTCTACCCTACCACCCTATTTGGTGCCAAATAGCTGCTCATTTTGTTCTTCTGGGCAGGGCATGAGGGTTCGCCGCGGTTCGCCATGCCTGGAAACACTTGTTGCAGGTGCCTCTTCCAATGCCATCGATGTCGCGGCTCTGTGCAGAGCGAGGCTTTTACCGCTTGGATTGGCTGAAAGCAGCGGCCGGGTCCAAAAAAGGTGCATCTCTGGGTACGGTTTGGTGACGCAAGTGGCACCTATCAAAAAAATGTCAAACCAGTAGGTCGTTGGTGCTTCCAGCATCTTCCAACTCCTTTCCGTTTTGCTAAAGATGGGCCAATAAAGTGAACATGATCCCTTTGTTTTGGGGGGCGGATGCGCTACCCACCATTACTACTATTATCAGACTATCATACCTGGCATCACGTTCAGTGCCAGTGAGGCTGGTGTGATCTACCACTTTCAGCTGAGCGTGGAGCCGGTTATCTTTGTGTGTGGCCCTTGTGGAACAGTTGAAGCTAATGTGTGCAACCCAATGCATACACCTAGCATTTGGGGATGGTGTATAGCACCCATTAATGGGGATGCTTTATATGGCAAAGGACATTCGAGAAGTCTGGTGAATCTGGGTCCATGTTTGGGAAAATCTGGCGTCTTAATGGAATTTTATGAAACAATAGAAGACCGTTAAAGCCTATCTCTGGGGTTAAGCAGGGATCCAGAAATCATGACGTGACGGTCACAGGATCAAGTAGCTGGGGTAGCTGGGATGAACCCCATCCTAAATTGGAAGAAGTCATGACCATGGCACACTTGGGCCACCCAACCCCTTTCTCCAGCTTTGTTAAACATATGTGATATATGTTTCTCCACATTCCGTCCATCAACATCACCCGAATCACCTTTGTGGAAGAGGGGATCGATGGGTCAACTACCAATTGTTTCCACAACAGAGGGATGTGTCACCTTTTTTTACTGACCAATTTCCATCATGTTCCATCATTTTCCATCATTTTCCATATTTTTCCATAATTTTCCATAATTTTTCCATCATTTTTCCTCGCATTTTTCATGGGATGGCCGTGGCATCTCAGGGTCTTAAATCCACCCAAGGCCAGGCTATGCATCCACGGAAGATGTCAGTGTCGGGATGCCTGGAGGACTGGAGGACTGGGGTTGTAGTGGTTGGGAGAATGTCTATTATTGTACTACTAGTTTTTTCACTATTTACTATCATGTATATCTCTCTATATGAGGTATATATTAATATATGTATATGTCTGTTTATCTACTATATTGTATAGTAGTGGTTGGGGGTTATAGTAGTGGTTGGAGTACCCTATGATTCACTGTATGCGCTACTATTTGCAATTTTTTTAGCCTGGGAGAATGACTATGAAAAGGAAAAGTAAGCAGATTATAGCCCAGCCATTGATGGTTGACCCCCCAATTACATCCCATGTTTGACGGTCACCATCATGTCACATCCCTAAACCATATACTCGTACCATCATATACCTATTTCAATACACCCCAAAACGATGCAGAGGACTTGCCAATCTATTTGCCACTATCCTAGGGTTGGGTTTTGCTTTTCTGCTTTTTTTTTTTTTGATGGATTGCTATATTTGGGAACCGTAGTGCCCTCAGATGAAACATCGAAAAATGATACGTATGGAGAACATGTATCTGGGTATATCATTGTAAACTATAACAACCATTTCAGGTTCGTCAATTTTGTTATAATGCGTTGTAGTTTATCCAGATTTATGCGTATTTTCCCCAAAACGATTGAGAGGTAAATTACCATACATTACCACTATTTTCAATAGGATGCAAAAGGAATTTACTTTTCTATCTTTTGGGGGGTTGCCATATCTTGCTCGTCTACGCACACACACACACACATATATATATATATATACACACACACGCTATAGCATAGTGAAGTCTATCCAATTATGCCCGAGTCTGGAGCTTCTCCACCGCGGTCTCGAACCTGGTAGGTCCAGGTGGATCCCTCCCCATTGCAGATGACCTTCAGACAACCCTTGCTGGTGATCAGGACATTGGGCGTGGCGGACATAGAAAACTATACCTAGAGCACCCCCCCAAAAGAATCCAAAAGATAGAACGGTGTTTCCACGGTGTCATAGGTGATATTCACTTCGTCATTTCAGGTTTTCCGCTTTTCTATCTATACATTTGGGGTTGCTGTAATCATTGCACAAGAGCTATAGTAACTATAGTGTCATACTTCATGAAATTATACATATGTAATTGATTCACGGGCAAACCTCCCCCACAAATCAGCCAAAAATGCAGAGAGCAGCCCATATACAGAGCATAGCTGGCAGTGAGACAGTCCACAGCACGTATTTGCAGAACTTGGACAATTAATTTAGTTGGATATATGGAACCATAGTAAACCTCAACAACCAAGAGGTTCAACTGAAAGTGCAATCAGGATCAAGCAGGCAAAAAAAGCATCTGAAATAAGAACGCATGTGTGGTCATTGAGGTTGGAAAGGTTAAGCCGGTTAAGCCCCAAAAAGTAGACCAATCAAAGGTATAGTGTATGTTGGGTGCACATTGGTGCACCCAAGGTTGCCCAAGGTTGAAAGGCAACCAAACCCTGCCAACAGCCGACCTTAGTCGCAGTTTCCAAGTTTAGGATCTCCAAAACGACATCGATTTTCAAAGGGGGGTATTCATTTTGAACCCCCCAAATATCAACCATGGTTCAGTAAGGGATAAAAACATTTACTTGGGACCCAGCGGCCCGGGGGTGTCTTTTTCTTGGGAGGATGGGATTATATCCACCATATTTGTTGGTTCTAAGTTTTACCGCCACGGTATCTCAATGATTCTGCCCCCATTGTTATCAACCGCCATCAACCCCCATGAATTCGTGTTGCTGGGGTTACCTTTCAGTCATGGCAGGAAAGACCAGGCTGTCGAAGTGGACATGTCCCCATCCTTTGACCCAGACAGCCCCGAGGACGGGGTGGTGGCTATCAGCACTGGGTTGGGCGGGTTGAATGTGGATGCTAGTGACGGAGCTGGCCAAAATTATAGCAGAATTATATGCTATATATATATGGCGGGTGGTGACGAATCTGTTTGAGGTTCAAAAATCTAGTGACTGTACTAACTTACAATTGGAAAGATGATACCCACTGGCTCTTCTTTTTTTGGGGTGGGGGCCATCAACCAGCTCAGTTTCATTTGTTTTTTTAGAGAGCTAAGGTTGCATCACACAGCTTCACAGGGTCTCAATGGGCGCTTGGGCGTTTTTGAAACATGGGGAGCGAAAAAAAAACACAGTGTAGCACCTGCAACAGAAAGCGAGAGCCCCAAGTCCAGACAATTTCCAGAATCGACCCATCTCGGATTTTGAGGCGGTGCCCAGGATTTTAGGGACTATGCCCCCAGTGATGCCGCCATTTTTTCAGCTCTTTCTGTTGGATCCCGGGGCCCTACTTTTAAACCTCTACATAGATGGGCCATGTGCCACGGAGTGAGCTAACTGGGCCTCCAAAAAAGTTGGGGATTTCGTGGCTCGTGGCGAACATGTTATAGCCCACTTATGAATCAGTTAACTGTCATTATGACCATCATGGTCCATCTAAGTAGAAGCTCCCAGAAATCTCCACACTGCACAGGCAACGCTTCCAGCGCCCGGAAGCACAGCAGAACCCTTCAAAACCCTGGACTGGGAAAGGGCAGAAAGGCTAGCTTAAGTTAATGGACGGTATACGTGCGAACATATGAGAACAACGCATAGAATCACACACACACACACACACACATATGAGCAACCGTCAAAACTCGCGTTATGGAAGATATGTATTCGCTGGACATTGGTTTTCATAAAATGCAGAAAGCTGAGGTTAGCGATGGGACCTTTCCAAATAGCGATACCCCCGGGCACAAATGTGGGATAAAGCTGGGGGTCGTTCAAAAACCCCGCCTTTCCCGTTTTAATTGGAACGACATGTAGCAAAATTAATCTTTGAATAGACATGTGAAAAAAACAGCACCGCGCAAGAGGGCGCAANCCGCCTTTCCCGTTTTAATTGGAACGACATGTAGCAAAATTAATCTTTGAATAGACATGTGAAAAAAACAGCACCGCGCAAGAGGGCGCAAGGGCGAGCGCAAGCTCTATACTACCTACTACTGCTACTGCTACTGCTACTGCTACTACTACTACTACTATTACTACTACTACTACCACTACTACTACCACCACTACTACCACTACTACCACTACCACTACCACCATTGCAATGGAGAACTTGAGGAGCCCAAAGCGCAAAGGTTTGAAGCAGGTCTGAAAAAGGTCTNACCACTACCACTACCACCATTGCAATGGAGAACTTGAGGAGCCCAAAGCGCAAAGGTTTGAAGCAGGTCTGAAAAAGGTCTGAAACTGGTCTGAAACAGGTCTGAAACCTGGTTTCTTGGTGTTTTCGACTTGGCTGTTGGGAAAATCATAAGATTATACTACCACGACCACAACAACTAGATTTATTACTACTACTACTACCACCACCACCACGACTACTACTACTACTACTACAACTGCTGCTGCTGCTGCTGCAACTATTACTGCTATTACTACTACTACTGCTACTACGATGACCACCACCACCACCACAACGACGACGACTACTACTACTATTACTACTACTACTCCTATTCCTACTACTACTACTACTACTACTACTACTACTACTACTACTACTACTACTACTACTACTACTACGACCACCACCTGCAAAGCTGAAAAACATGCAGCGGTCCGGAAAAGCAAGCACCCAAAACGTGATTTAGTTGCGGTCNTACTACTACGACCACCACCTGCAAAGCTGAAAAACATGCAGCGGTCCGGAAAAGCAAGCACCCAAAACGTGATTTAGTTGCGGTCTGGAAAGACATGCGTCGGTCCGACAGAGCAAGCACCCAAAAACGTATTCTAATTGTAGACATTGCGGTCTGGAAAGACATGCAGCGGTCTGGAAAAGCAAGCATCCAAAAAGTACTCTAATTGTAGCCATTGCGGTCCTGAAAGACATGCAGCGGTCCGGAAAAGCAAGCATCCAAAACGTATTGCAATTATTGCAACCATTGCGGTCCGGAAANATTGCGGTCCGGATAGACATGCAGCGGTCCGGAAGAGAAAGCACCCAGAACACCATTTATTTGAGCCATTGGGGTCGGGAAAACATGCAGCGGTCCGCAAAAGCAAGCACCCAAAACCTATTCTTCCTGCAGCCATGGCTGTCCGGAAAGACATGCAGCAGTCCGGCGATGGTAAGCAGGACGGTGTTTCGAAGTGGTTTCAGACCTTTTTTGGGGCCTGTTATGGGGCTACCTTTTGTCAGTAAGACATCCAAAGTTGCATTCAACACAGACTCTACTTGCAGCACATGTGGTCCGAAAAGACATGCAGCGGTCCGGAAAAGCAAGCACGCAAAAAGTATTCTAATTGTAGTCATTGCGGTCCGGAAAGACATGCAGCGGTCCGGGAAAGCAAGCACCTAAAACGTACTCTAATTGTAGACATTGCGGTCCAGAAAGACATGCAGCGGTCCGAAAAAGCAAGCATCCAAAAAGTATTCTAATTGTAGACATTGCGGTCCGGAAAGACATGCAGCGGTCCGGAAAAGCAAGCACCCAAAACGTAGTGTAATTGTAACCATTGCGGTCCGGATAGACATGCAGCGGTCCGGAAAAGCAAGCACCTAAAACGTAGTCTATTTGTAGACAGTGCGGTCCGGAAAGACATGCAGCAGTCCGGCGATGGTAAGCAGGACGGTGTTTCGAAGTGGTTTCAGACCTCTTTTGGGGCNTGTGAGTTGCACGCCGTGCACCTGGGTATTCACATGTATCCCTGTGGTTTTCCATGGCCTATCTCGGCCCAATGCCCATACTACAGGGAGGGTACTTAGATCCAACCTGGCGACGCCATTGCTGCTGGAAAACGGCAGCCCTGTTTTCGTGCAGAGCCTGGACTTCGTGTGCTGGGTTCGGGATTGGTTGAGTCTTTGCCAATTCTACA
>BGPT01001246.1:126119-178223 GCA_003297045.1 Symbiodinium sp. clade C Y103 | reverse complement strand
TTATATATATTATATATATTATATATTGTATATATATATAATATATTATATATTATATATATTATATATATTATATATATTATATATAGTATACATATTTTTATATATTATATATATTATTATATATATACTATATATATATTATATTATATATATATTATATATTACATATATTATATATATTATATTATATTATATATTTATTATATTATATATATATTCATTATATTATATAATATGTATATATATATTATATTATGTATTGTATATTATATATCAAATATTATGTTATATATATATATATATGGTATATTATATATATTATTTACTTACATATATATATATACACATCACCTTGTTGGTTTTTTAAATCCACATTTTTTGTTGGTCAAATACCTACCTTTCACAGATTGACTTTGATGGACTAGCTTTCTGTTGGTCGTGAGTTCATTCATTCCTGATTCGAGTAGTCTCAGAAAATGTGTGAGATCCGACAATTTCCTAGTCCCATCCTGCACAACCTCATTTGTTCTAGTTCTAGCACATATGATGCTTCCCTTAGATCCACATGTTGATGACTTATATCCCTATTTTCTTAGAGCCCCATAGCATCCCAGCTTGATGGCAGGAACTATGCTCGCGACGGGCAGAATCATTAGCCAAGTTCAAGGCACAACGCCATTGCAGCCACCAAGTTGTGGGAACGGTTCGGGCGGCATCCCTATTGTAGGAAACACATAAAAGGTCGTTGGATTGATTTAAGGGAACACAAGGGAACTAGTTAATTCTCAGAAAACCAACCTTCTGCTCCGGAATGATGTAGATGATATGGAATTATAATGATTTGTATGGGGACGAACCCAAAATAAACCCCTTCCATACTGTGCCTATACGATTCGAAAGGACCTGGTCAAGATCACGTTCTTCTCGTTTGCTCAGTGTTTTCAACATAGTAGTGGTGGTGAAATAGTCACCCATAGTGGGCAATCAACTCCCTGAAGCGGTGACATAGAACCAAGATTGATCCACTGGACTTTCCACCTGACTTTCCACCTGAAGGGTACGGATGTCTATACCTTAACAAGAGAAGTATTCACTAACACTATATAATATATCACTACTACATTACTATAAGTGTTTTATTTTCATATAGTACTGGTAATACTAATTACTATATCTTATACTACTTATAGTAAGAACAATACTTATATTGTTTTACTACTAATATATATATATATATAATATGTAAAATACTAATTGCTATATTTAATATATATATATATATATCCATTGACTCTACTTCTCTAACTATGTCAATTATGGTAATATAAGCATACCCAACTATCTTTAAGGGATATATCAATTTCTATGGTTGGGCCCTCCAGGAGTGGACCCTGCGGCGCTTCGGCCGCGCCGTGGGGCTCTGGGACTCCCAAGAGGCGCTCCGCGCGCGCGCGCGCCGCCGGGCGCAGGGCTCCTGGGTCTCGGAGTCGAAGATGCAGCGTGGCAGCGAAAAAAGATGGAAGTTGGTTGGGAATTCATGGAGATTTAAAGGGAATTCATGGAGATTTAAAGCGAATTCAGGGCGATTTTTGGGGAATTGATGGGGATTTATAGGGAATTTGTGGCGATTTATAGGGAATGAATAGGGTTTTACGGATTTGTGGGAATCAGTGAGGATTATACTTAGGATTTTCAGCAACAGTGATCTTCCCCGATGGATTGATGGTGGCAATGGAAAATCGCCTATCAACTACTATAAATGACTGTAAACTGAGGCTATCATGGAAGTAGAGTTGGGATTTTCCACCAGGCCACGTTTGAGTACTGGAGGGTAATGGGGATATACTGGGAACGGGAATTCTTAGGGAATTTAACCATGGGAACAGATTACATATAGATGGGACATGAATGGGAATGCAAGGTGAGGCCCTCCACTCAACAGTTGGTTTCTAAATCCAATACTGTAGCCACAATTTTATTCCCATAAACCATGATTAATCAAGTTGTAAGTCCAAATAGCTATTTAGGGGGGCTGACCTTATAACCATCAAGGATCTCATCAACAATAGGGACTTGAGTGACTGAGTATGAAAAAAGGGAGGATATCAACGAAACAAAATGAAGTTTAATGATGGATTATAATGGGAATATGATGGGGTATGATGGGATATGATGGGGATTTCCCAAAGTGGGTAATTATTGAAGATATGATTTTCTTCCCCCTGATAGGGAAAACAATGTCCCATCCTGAAAGTGGTGGGGTTCAATATGTTTACAGAAGTAATGGGGATGGAACCATCCAAAATTTTGGCTTGGCCTGGTTCAACCATCCTGAATAGGTGGGGCTTGCGGAAATTTGCCAAGAAAAGTGGTGGTTTTACCACGAGAAATGGAATATTGAAACCAAATATGGGTTTCAGATCGTGCTCAGTGCACAGTTGTGGAGATTGCGTTGACATTTGAAAGCTTTCGAAGGTAGCTATGTGGAACGCGGACGAAGGATTTGCAAGCTCAGAATAAGAGTACGTTCAATTCAGCATTTGCACACAACCATCTTCGCCTGTGGTGAGAGAAGCTGCCATAGACAGTCATCTCCAATGGCACGACCGCCCTTGTTGAGGAACACGCCACCATTGGTGACTATATTCCCATCATATGCCCATCAATTGCCCCCATGTTAGTTGGTTATATCCCCATGACATCCCCCATAGACTATTTTTTTGACTCAGTTTTAATAGACCAAAAATTCTCTGAACTTTGCCCATTGTTTGACCCTGTTGTCCACCGAGGTTGGCCACCTCCTTTGGCGAGGCGACGGGCACTGGATACCCATTTTATGGGATTATATATATATATAGGTCATTAAGCATTTTAGGCTCCCATTATTGCTGTTTAGTATCAATCATTACCATTGGTTACTTATTATTGATATATTAACTATTCCTGTTTTAATCATGGGTGCTATATTTATATACATATATGTATATATGTATATAGACACAACCAACTATACTGTTCGTAAAGCAATAGTAGACCACCTCAAATTTACCATCAATATATGTATATAATATGTTTGGCCTTACTCACACATGAATAGCTGGATAATGGGATGTCCGACAAGAAATAGGAGGTCAATGGGTTATTTTGGACAATATGGGGACGGGGACTGTGAAGATCATAACAACAATCGAATCATGTGGTGAACCCAATCATAAACTCTCCCCAGTAGAGGTTTATGAACTTGGGTATGCCCTCTTTTTTGGATGATGCAAAATGAATGAACATGAACCATCCTTTGTGTTTGCTGAATGGAGTGGTTCTTCATTGGGTTTACCACATAAATAGCTAACATTTAAGATTGGTGCATGTTGGTTGCATAAATGAATGATGATATGGTGAATTATACCCTCTGGTTATTCAACAGTTCGCCATGGAAAACCACCAGCTTTAATCACTAAATCACCATGTTTATCATCTATGACTCTATGGGCCATGGCTTCCATGACCTCACCAGACGGGAATTGGATTTCAATCATCCCTATGGCAGGACATGGCCAATCTGGTGTGGGAAAGTGTTGTAATTGTCCCAGATTTATATGTCCATACCATAGCTAGTAATTAAAATAGCTATATATATATATATATACAATATGTCAGTGACCTAGCTACCCAGTTTTATGGAGATGTGATTTCCAATATTGAGGTGACGATTGTGACCTGACGTGATGTTCAAGGCATTTTGCCAGCAGTGAGATAGTAGTGGGATGTGATTCATGCGTTTTTTTCTAAACACACGGAGTGCGGAGACGTGTGACAGAAGCTGCAGTTGGTGCATCACGAACAAACATAGCCTCCAAGACAGCAAGACCATGGCATGGCATGGCATGGCAGGGCTGCCACCGGTGCCACCTTTTTTTGGCTGCAACACTGGAGATGAAACACAGAACTCAGGGCCAGAGATATGTTACGTATGTTCGTTGAGATTGAAAGATGGGTAAGGTATTCGATTGCTTTCACAATGGCTTGCTACTAGACGCACAGGGCAGATCAGGGTCTTCAGGGTCTTGCAAGAGGTACGGCGAGTCATGGACAATTTGCAAAGCATACATTGGGAGCTAAGGATGTATTGGGTATCCATGAGCAGTTTCGTGCTGTTTCGTGCTCTATCTTTGTTGCATTGCTTGTCGTGGAGAATCCAAGCAGAAGCAGTTTGATTTCTCCATTGACGTGGCAAGTGATTGTTACGAGGACGACGTCAACTTGGGCATATTGACGTCTGCTTTGTATCTTTGACATGCCACGTTGTTGAGAGATGTCGAGAGAAGTGTCTGAGAGTCCAAGATCCGTCCTGGATTGGCGACATTGTGAGACTCCATCGTGATGACACTACACGCAGCTTTTTGCACTTTGCCTACACGCAGGAACGGGTGAAGCTGAATTTCCATGCTTGGTGGTTGGATGCCCGTGTAAACCTGTTGTGCAACAGTTTGCATTTGGCATTCATTGGCATTCCAAATTCACTGGGGCCTCCTACCAAGTAAGAACCCTCAATGGTAAAGCTCCAGGACTACCCCGTTGGTTCATAATAAGTCTCCCTAGATTCAAGTATATGATATAGTTACTGATATCAGGGCCAAAACGATTTATCGTACATTCAACTCTTTGGGACCACGGGCGGCAACAGGCGGTTCCTTGACTTTACCAGAAGCAGGGTTGAATCCATCTCCAAAGAAGGCAAGCCATGTGGGATGGTTTCACTTGCCGCACTACTACGGGGCCCGAAAAAGAGAGGTATGCGCAGGGCCATGTAGGGCGGTGGCGCCTGGCATGGAAGGCATACAGCGAACCAGGTTGGTTTCAAAGTTACCCTCTGGTAAACTAATATAACTATGGGAAATCAATGGAAATCACCATTTGTAATTTGTAATGGGAAAACCCACTATAAATGGCCATTTTCAATAGCTATGTTAGTTTACTGGAGGGTACAGCGCCATACCTGGGTTTGTCCCAAAATCACCCAGAAAATCCATTGGTCAACAGTGCCATGAATCCACGCGTCATGTTTGTTATGCCCCTATTATTCAATTGCCCCGTCTTCACACAAAACCACATAGGAAATCATTTGGCATATCGGGACGTTGCAAATGATGGTCAGTAAGTGGAAACTATCCCTCAGCATTGCCGGTTGGTGAAATCCTTTGCCCTTTTTTGATTTAACATAGCTATGTCAATGGATTGGTTAATGGGAAAATTTACAGGAAAACCCCATATTTTATGGGAAAATCCGCGGTTTCCTGTAATATTTCCCTTAAACCAATCTAATGACTATGGAAAATCATGTTTGTTTAACACATTAAACCATCCAACTAAATGTGCCATTTATACCATATCTATGTTGGTTTTTCCGAGGTAATTTACTCGGGTCCCGTCACTACCCCATTATTGATAATTGTTGCTAATCGGTAATTCCCATCAATATATTCGTGACAATCTGATAATCTCCATTGTTGGTTGTTAAATCACACACACACACATATATATAGATATATACACATTTGAAATAATCACTACCATCTTGCCTGGTTGCCCTTGGATGCTCCCTTGTAACCCTTGAAGCCCGTTCAACTAGGCCTTGAAAGAGCTGGGTTGGCCCGGCGCCTACAATGCGGAGGCGCGGTGGAAAAACGACTCGAAGCCCGTTCTTGCCACGGTGAAACGGTAATTTTCAGTGGGAAATGGCAAAGAGAATGGATTTGGTGCCTGAAAACTTGCGGGAAACCATGGAAAACCATGGACAAAAGACAAATCTTATGATTTTGAAAATGCTGTCCCCCCAAAAAAACAGATATTGCTATTTATTTTGGTGGTGCCCCTCCATTTTCACACACCATCCACATGTAGTGTAATTAGTGTAAACCGATTTTAACTTGGCTTCCAGGGATCAAGACTGACTTGGAACCTTAGCCATACCATCAAACCAGGGATTTCAAAAAGCCAAAGAACACGTCGAATCTTACGCACAAACTTGACCTAGCTATACATAGGCATGATTAAGTGACATAGGAAAACACCCAAGCTAGGGAATATGTACTAGGAACAGCATCTTCCACGGGCATTAGACTTGCGTTTAGCTTGCAATTGTCAAATGGCAAGCCCAGTGGAATTTGGCCTTCATCCCCCCCAACTGTTTTCTTGGAGATCTACCCAAATGGGTCTGGCTCCAAACACCCCCCGTGCCCGTAGCCGTTCAAATAGCTGGTGGTCCCACTCAGATTTGATCCGTGTCATATGTCTGACGGTTTTTTACCACTCAAATCCCATATCAACCTGACAGGGATCCCAATTCAATAGGATTTCTCAGGTGGTTATACCACCCAAATTTATAGAACATCTCCAAATCATGCCTAAAAATATTCTGATGTTTAAACACGTTATACCACTCAAATCCCATATCAAATCTCCAGAAAATCTCCAGGAGAAATTGTATGTCTTCACGTCCTTGGACTCCATGGGATGCAACTTGATCACCATCCAAGACCTGGAGTGGCTGGACAGGTGCAGCCAGCCGTGGGGCCGTTGGAGGCCTGGAAGAATCTTGATAAATGAACTGAACGGGGATATGCATACTATGTATATATATATATATGCATATATATATATATTATGTATATATATTATATATATATATATTATGTATATATATATATATATGCACACACATGTATATACATATATTTATACACATTTCTAATTGACAATGACACCCCTTTGCAGTTCTTGCGGTGGTTCTGACAGGGTTGTTTTGAAAAAGGAGCTATGGTTGTATTCACATCTATTTTGCATGGGGAGCCAACAAAGAGCTACGAATCGAGTTCTTCAGTCAGCCCAAGGTGACCGAGCGAAGGTTGAGAAGTCCATATGAGATCATATGAGTGGTTGTTGGTGGTGAATTATACAGCCCTGAATAACTATATAAACCCCTACTATCCCAATTTTTCTGCTTTATTCATGGCGTATATAAAGCATCTAATACACCTTTGAAGGGGGCTGATTGAAGCCCCCTGTTTTCATGTCCATTCCTGCATGATTTTCCGGTCAGAGGAGATGATTGGAAAAATTATGTGCCATGTTTGCAATTCCGTGAGGGTAAATGCATCCCCACAATTTTCCATCTTTATTTGTTCGTTTATTCACTTCAAGAGACATGCCACAAATCACAAGGAATCACTTCCCCTAGGCCCTTAAATTCCCCCTCCTACCGAAACCCCTTGTTTACGGTAGTATTGGATATATTAATGAATTAGGGTCCCAAATATGGAAGGGACATTGAAAATCCTACAACTTTGGCTATCTATTTTCACCTCGGGATGGCTCAGCGATACTATAAACCTCAATTTGGTTGAGGATGGGATCCTGATTTTCCCACTAGCAAGGGATTATATCCTCATAATTCTTCATATATATCTTCAATATCCCTCGTTTTAGGACATCTCCATCGATTCCATGACATTCCCATCATCCCAGTATATTCCCAGATTCCCTGCCATAGTTTTTCTACATTTGATTGTTTTCATCCCCATTTTGAGCCTCTAACTACCACCCCCCAAAAAGCCCAAAAAGATGCGGGTTCAAGCTGTCCACCTGGAAATTCAGGGAGACATATCATCCAACTGCCGTGCTGGAAGCTCTTTTCTATCTTTTTGGGGGGTGCTGTATTGGAAAGGATGATGATTGTCCATTTAATAGGTACGAAGTATTGCTGGACACCCACGTTCTCCATTTTAGAGCTATAGAGTAGGGGTGGCAAAGCTTCATAGGTGCCCTCCTGTAAACTAAGAGTTCAATGTGGAGTTTACCCATCATTTGTAGATCACTTCCGAACGGGTTTTTCCCAGAGGTTTTCCACCTCTTTTTGTAAACGTATTCCCTAGGATAGTTCTATTCATCACCATTATCAACCACTATTAACCACTACTAACCATTATCAACCACTATTAACCACTACTAACCATTATCAACCACTATTAACCACTATTAACCACTATTAACCACTATTAACCACTATAAACCACTACTAACCACTACTAACCATTAGTTTTCCCCTAGGGCCCTACACATTTCGGGACGATGATTTTGCCAGGTGGCAGCCCTCCGAGTTTCTGGCGGCAGATCCGAACCCCGAATCCTGGGTGGAACTAAAGGACGGACCATGGGAAATCCATCACTTATGGATGATTTTCATGGTGATTCAAAGGGATTTATAGATAAATTATAGGGATTTCTAGATGATGATTTTACCTGATTTAACCAAGAAAAACATGGGGATATTGATGAGATTTACCCTGCGGTAGTCATCAAACATGGCAATTGAAAATTCTAAATTGCGTTGTTTGGGGGAACATCATCTATAAATGGTGAACTCTCCATTGCCATGTTTGATTGCCAGAGGGTATGTGGATTTATGGACTATCATCCTGGTTTTTGAACGGATGGGAATGTCTCACAACTGATGCCCAAGGCAGAGTTGAAGACATGTCATTGAGTCGGATTACCGCACATATATCCACTTGATCCATGCTTGAAAGTCACAGGTGGATTCGCATAGTCGATGTCTATATGATCTACATGCAAAGCCATAGCCAGAAGGAACCTCGAGAGATACCCAAAAATACATACACAATACCCTCCCAATTTTTTCCTTGCCAGAAACGAGCAATCTAAAGAGCAGCTTGGATGGTCATGCCAATAAATTTCTTGCTAACCCCCCCAATTTTGGTGCGTAAGTGAGTGTCCCTCGCTTGTTTTATAGTATTTCATAGTCCCGACACAGCCACGTATTCCAAGGATCTCAAAGTTGATCAAACAGGACATTTTCAAGAACATATATGCATTTTTTGGAAAGTTCTCGAAACGATGCTTTTCTATGATAAACGTTTTCTTCCGAAGATTTGATGTATTCAAGATAAACGATGCATTTCTCAAGTTTTTTTTCCCCCTCTCTTTTCCAACGACCCAACGGCCAGCCATGCCACGGCCTTTCCGGGCAGGATTTGCTGGTGAAAACTTATCAACATCCCTTGCGGGCCTGGCGCATCCTCGATAGGCGGGAACGTTGTGGATGTCAGATGAAAAAACCGTGTGGGTTTGTCTGAAAATATACCCTCTGGTATATTAACATAGACCCTCAGAATAGCTATTTTTAGAGGAAACTAATCTTCCAATTCCTATCTGCCAGGGTCTATGTTAATTTACCAGATGATACCCTGAAAATGACCATCTGACAGGGAAAATATGGGAAAATAAAAAATCATCCAGAGGATTTAGGGGTAGCCTATTTTCAGACACACCCATGTATAGTCATTTTTTTCTTTTAATGTGGGTAAAACAATGCCATGAACCACCCATGACTGGGAATGGTTTATTATACTACCTATAAAAATGGCGATGACTTGGGGCATGGTTTATTATTCTTTAACCAACATTGGTGCTGCATGTATGTATATAGAATACGATAGAATAGACTATGGCAATTTCTGACCTTCGCTTTAATATATGGTTCCAAACATTCAGTTTTTCCGGGCTTCAAAAACCTTCCGATGTTCATCGGCGACCTCGCAGGGACAGCTCCAATCGAATTGCCTGGACGGAATTCAGAGATGTTTGCAAGAAGGCGGTCAGCCGGGCCGGGGAAGCGGCAAGGATTTTTGTTTTTGTGGAAGCTACCGGCGCATGGGATCTCAGTAGTTTATAGTGTCTCTAATTATGCTATATGATTGTTACGTGTATGATATGATGGATTATGATGGTAATTATCTCCCAAAATGGAATGCCATACTCCATGTATGGATAAATATTCTTCACCAACATAATATTTTACCAAAAAGCAATCTTTAGCAAAAAACAATATGAAAAACAGATCCATATGATGGATACCTAATATCACATGATCTTAGGATATTCATTTTCAAATCCACTAAAAATGTTGGGATATATTCCAAACTAGACTATATCATATATTTTTTATTGATGGTCAAATGCTGGGATACATCCTAAAAAGATATGATGGAAAAAGTAATCTTCACCAAACTCCTCAGCTGGTGCCCGGCAGCCCACCTCAGGTGCGCTACACGGGCGACACCGTTGGTGCGTGGCGAGCGTTGGACGACGATATGTCGGGGGAAGCCCAGAGAACAATGGCATTCAATGGCCATTTCAGGAAGCAAACCTGTTGATTCAATGAGATTATGGGATTTTGATGGGTTTTGATGGGATGATTGGACTAGAATGGAATTTCAAGACCCGATTTATTGGAGGTACGATATACAAGGCCTATGTAAGGACTATGTCAGGGAATATACTACCCACAGAATATGGCCGCAAATATGGTACAGTACCTCCGTTTTAGGGTCCTGAAATTCCCATTGAAGATAGGTAACTGGCCGTGAGCTGAACATCGCTGAAGCTTTTCGAACTGTTAAGGCCTCAGATTCATTCACTATACTATCAAGAACTAGAGCGCTGCTGAACCCGTCGAGCCCAGGTCTGGCTACATCTCCATGCGCGAGTATGTTGGGGTCCTCAGATATCGCCATCAGCATGGACCAATCCCTGAAGTGTTTTCGTCATCTTCAAATCCCTTTAAACCCTACTTGGGTGCTTCACCCCAGGAATCGTAAATGCTTTTTCTTTAACCCCAGTCCATTCAGTAGGGTTCGGGGATGTCAGGGGCAAGGTTCAGTTGAACCTTCGACAGATCCGATTGGTAGCTCTTCCAGGTGGATCACACGAAACGAGATGTTTTTCCACACGTGTTATCTGGAAAAGTCTTGAGAAAAACCATGAAACACCTACTTCTTCGACTTCTTGTCATCAAAAAACAGGGGATACAATTTCAAGGCTACTTTATCTGCGGAGAAAAAAACACAAATCATGAAGTGTATCTAAGATTTGCCATGTTACCAATTCTGTTGGTTTGCTACCTATAGACCCCTTGACTTAGATATCTAATTGACAATCCTTGAGTTCCGCGCATGACGTGGCTGGTAGCCTGAAGTGGTGGATCCGTCATTCACATCTCCTTGTTTGCTAGTGAAGATTTTCTCTGCTCATGTGCATAAATAAAGATACTGTATCTAAGATATTATCTAAGATATCTATATAAGTATATATATATATACATGGCTATTTGCAAAACATATCAATGTCTAGATACACAAATAATGATATCGATAGAACATCACATCTTTTTTCTACGTGGCTTTCGTCAGGACCCCGAGAGCGAGGAGCTCCTGACATCCTTCAAGGCGCGCGACCTGGTGTCATCAGCTCCATGACTTGCTGGGAATTTCCACCATTTATGATGTTCCCATTAATCTAAGCTCCATTTAGTTCAGGAAATTTTGGTTGGCTTAATTAAAGATATATTATATATATATATATATGTGTAATATGGGATATGTTAAAAATGTGAAACGCACTTTGAGAGTTTCACATCGGAGTTGATTATTGAGAACAGGGAGAATCCTGTTCCATCAGTTTTTCAGAAACTCAATAAATTTGAAGTCTTTTCAGGAACAACAGCTGACTGGGAGCTGCTTAACCATGGAGGATACCCATTGAACTTGGGCACCTGGCGCAAAAAAAGTGCTTTGCCCACAGCGGGCCCTGCTTCCAGTGACATGGATACTGAGCTTAGATAAGATTAGCCTACTTACCTATAATATCAAGCTATCTGAATAGCCTCTTTTCATGTGAAAAAGCAATGTGTATTTCTGCCATTTGAGGCCAATAAAGGGTGACGGGGGGACATACTTTGTCAGTTGTCAGTGATGACATGCTTTATCATACTTTTAACCCATGGGGCTAGAATTACCCACCACTAGGGGTAACAGGGGGCCCAGCAACCAGCTCACTGGGGGTAAAATCAACCTGTTGGAACTGGGAGATGTGTGGATCATCGTATGCAAACCCGGTTTCTCTAAACACCCAATATGGAGGTCATCAAAGAATGGTATTTATAGTGGCGTCTAGTGGCCATGAACAACCGTTCACAACACTTAAGAGGGAATGAATCAAAATGTTGGTGAAAACCTATGGAATAAGAGAGCTACTACAATTTTCTCAAAACTTTTCGACTGATTCAATCTGTTTCTACTGTCTCTATAGATGATGTGTGTGGCCATTTTTTTCGGCAGGTGTCCCGTAGCGGCCCGTTGGTCCGCTCCAGGAGTGGGCAGATTCGAACTTCGGATCGGTGCGGCATTGCTTCAAGGCGCTGCGCTAGATATTAGGAGGTTTCCTTAACTATAGAGGTACCCCCAAATCAATCCATTTTAATAGGATTTTCCATTATAAACCATCCATTTATAGATGGATTTTCCATTATAAACCATCCATTTATAGATGGATTTTCCATGAAATAAACCATCCAGCTATTTGGGTACCATTTTAGGAAACCCCCCATATAATTGATCAATTAGATAGCCCAAACGGCATATAGTACCCTCCGGTTATCAAACGTGGCTGGACAATTTCCCCTTTATAATTAGTTGATTTTCACATTCAAAACTACATTTTTTCCGGGATTTTCCATTGCCACGTTTGATTGCCGCAGGGCATCATGAATAATGAAAAGACATGACAAATAGATACACATAGTCACATAGAGTATAAATATATATAAATGATTATGAGTTTTATCAAAAGTGTGACAAATGACGCAATAATTATGATATAGATGATGTAATCCATAGTTTATTTCAACACATTTATGACCTTAGCTATAGATCACAACAATTGTGATATGATCACAATATAGTGATTGTGATTTTTAAAATGTGCATGGTTGGTTTATCAGTTTTATCATTTGAGACGGTTTGCACTTTGCTTCGACAGGATTGCACAATTTGGTTCATGTGTCTAGATTGCGGTTGATTTTCCGATCCCTGACTGGAAGTCAATGCAATTGACACATCCCTCTCTTGTTGTTGGATGAAATTCCTGGACCTTTGGAATCCCAGGTTAATTGATGAAACGAATCCCTTCCACCGCAACCTTCTACAATGGCATGCAAAAAAGGGACGATGAACAGATCCAATTCGCCCAAAACCATGGTTGCTCAAAACAGTATTCGAACATCGCAATGGAAATTCATGGAAATTCACCATCTTTAATCGATAAATCAATGTAAATCAATGTAAATCAATGGAAATCAATGTAAATCAATGGACATCAATGGAAATCAATGTAAATCAATGGACATCAATGGAAATCAATGTAAATCAATGGAAATCAATGTAAATCAATGTAAATCAATGTAAATCCATGTAAATCCATGTAAATCCATGTAAATCATCTATAAATGGGGCCATTTTCATCACTTTTCCACCGCCATTGTGATCCCAACACCCGAATCCCATGGTCACAACTCCCTGAGGCTTTGGACAACGACCGGAGCGGCTCGGTGACCTTCCCCGAGTTGAAGAGGGCCTGCCACAAGGCGCGGTGACCGATGACCCCAACTGGCAGAACTTCAAGCAGAAACCGGCCATTCTTAGCCCTCCAGTAAACTAAGAGTTTGCCATTGAAAATGGACCATAGAAATAGTTGATATATGTTGATATATGTTGATTTAGCTATTGAAAATAATGATTTTCCATTTTGCAAACTGTTAGTTTACCAGCCATCTATTCTCTCCCGGTGTCCCCAAAAATCGCCAGCGCATCAGATGAAATGGACGGGCAACGTCCGAACGCTCTTCGATTGCTTAGATATCGACTCCGCAGACAGGCTGGGGGCGGCAAGCCGAGGGTACTGGTTTTTCTGGGTGGATGGGTGAAGCTTGGTGACAAACAGGGCGTTTTTCCCAACAAGGACCGGGGAGATTTGACTAGAGTGACTACAGTTTTTCTTGAGGATTCATTTCGACCAATTCAAAGTTCAGAGATGGAAAGTCTCGAGATATTTACCATTTGATACCATTTGGCAATTTCAGAGAGCTATGGAATATGGCCTATTTATAGATGATTTACAATTTCTGGAAGATTTGTGATGTTGCAAGGCTTTGGGATTCTTATGGAACCTCTGCCGAACCTGGAATTCCAGCACGTCCTGCAACGCCACATGGCCACAGCATGTCACAGCCATTTCTTGATTTCATTTTGTGGTGGTCAGTGTCAATATGTTTCAATCATTTTACTCTCCATTCATTTTCCACCCATCAGATCAGTGTAGCGGGCCTTTTTTTGGGGTAAACTGAGCCCAACAAGAGGGCCCTCAACTTATCAACGGAGGGGGAATTGATCCAAGAAACGCTGGGGATGTTAGGGCACTGAAGCCACAACCTCCATTAACCTCCCAGATTTCACCCAGAAAAATCGGGTGGTGCCAACCAAACTGCCAGGAGAAACCGGGATGCGGCCACCGGAAAACGGTGGAGCCGAGCACGACTTTGAGCGCGAGCTGTGGGGTTCTGTTCTCCCCCTGGTTGGGTCCTGGTGCTCAACCCCATTTCAATGCATTTCTGCCACCATGACCCCTAAACATGAGCATGTTCAGTCAGGCATTCCCCTCCAGGTAAAGTTGTGTTGCCCCACAAAATCCATCAAAACATACGTGTTTCTCCCTGTTTTTCCAGGGTTTCAGGCCATTTTGCTTTCGCCAGGGCCATCTCTTTGGAGGAAATCGCCTTTCTGGACTCATGGAATGTGGAGCCTCGCGCTGAAGTGGCAGAGATCGAGGCGTTGGGATGGTCCGATGGGAGCTTATTAGCCCCTAGAACCATAGTTTAGTAGGGGATTTAGACTTATTTGGGATCTTGGTTTCTGGGGGTGTTTAAGATTAGGGGGATGGGAGTAGTGGAGGCTGGTGAGTTTTGATGACTTCTTTGGCGTTTTTTGATGTGATGACTTGACTTATTTTTCTTGGGAACATGTGCGGCAATTTCTTATTGGAAGGCATGTCTTTCCAATGTGTTTGGAAGGTAGGGCTACAAACACCTCAGCCAGAGCAAGTGGATTTCGGCATGTTTTTTTTCCTTTGGACTTGCGTATTGTAGCAGCTAAGCGAACTTCTGTCTTCTTGTTTCAGTAGGTAGGCGCCGACAATACAACATGGACATACATGGACGACATTGTTTACCTCATTTGGTCCTTTACGAAGTGGCTGAGCGACTATCATGTCACCTTTTCACCAATTATTGTTGGTTACCATGGATTCTGTTGACACTGTAGGCAATCCTTACACTCTTTGCGATGCTGCGGAGATCAAGAAAGTGATTTCTTTCAGCTGGCCAGAAATCCGGTCACCCCACCGGTTTCAGCTGAGATCTGTGGGTTGGGAGATGTCTCTCCTTGGAAGATCATCCTGATGAATCCTGATTCTAGTTAAGGGATGTCAGGGGTATGTGGAACTGGGGCTTTACCATTTCGAACTGGCCTTGTAACATTTTGTAACCTATCATGATTTTTGGCGATTTGTCCACGATGGTTTCTATTACCCTGCTTGCATTAAAACAATTTTCACTCAGCATTTTGCCCCATCAACCATCAACAAAAGTAGCTGCCAATTGGGAGAATGGGTGAATGGTTTCTATGGCAGGACGCGCTCGCAGAGGCAGAGGCAAGACGCGTTTCTGAGCACTGCGATTCAGGGGCCGCTGGAAGGTTTGCTGCCGATGATCTTGGAAGAACATGGATAAATGGTGAACTGGGCAAGTGCCCAGCAAGAATACCAGTCTTGGATGTCTTGGGGTTAGCATTTGCATACATTTGTATAATTTATATGAAAATATATGGTATATGTGTATATACAATCTAGCCGCAAGGCAATTTTCCAACTCTTGAATCATCCACAATGGTGATAATTTCTTCTCAACCCGCTTATGAAAGAAAAATAATTGCAAAGTCTCGTGCCATCTACGCTTTCGATTTCTGTTGTGTTGGGTTTCAAACTTTGCCCGTTACAGTTCATGACGCTACTTCCCCAGGTTTAGCTGGTGTTGTCTCCATGGTCACATCACGTCTCTAATACTATGCTTTCGTTGGTGAAATATGTTGCTTCCTGGACCTGACAAATAGTACATGGGTTGTTTCGATGTTTGGGATTTGTGGTGAGTTGGCCCCAAAGGACACTTTTTCTGTCTAGAAGGTCTACTTAGATGTGCGATGGGATCAGCTAATTGGTTAGTCAGCTAATTGGTTTGTGGGTCATAACCCCACACATCCCTTCCAAAAAAGAACATTTACATCCTTATACCAACTAGATCCCAACTAGTTAACTAAGCCAATACTAAGCCTATCTCAGTCTCCATGGCCTATCGCAATTTTGCTTGCGCGCTCGGGTTTGCTCAGGTTCTCGCAGTGGATTGGCACGGGGCCACAACGGCACGGGCAACGGCAATTAACCATCAATGATGGGACTTAGATAACTGCGGTATCATACATACGGTATCATCATTGTCATCCCTAAAATGGCCTTACATCACACATCATCTTACAGCAAATCATCGTACATCATCTGAAATCATCTTGAATCACCCGAAAAAGCCGGCCTGGGATATTTGGGAGTTTATGTTGCCATGTTTGCTTACAGGAGTGGTATGGGGGACTGGGCAAAAGTGGCTGCTGGTGTTCGTTTGTCATGTCAATGCCTTTTGATGAGGATCCGCAGAGGACTGGGAAGACCCTGAAATCCTGCTGCAACGACAAGCAAATACTCATCGGATTTAGCCCGTGTGGAGATTGGACCAAAGGAATCATCGAGGTGCGATTTATCCTGTTTGTCTATCATTGTGTATCTACTGTTTGTCTTTTCATCTTGTAAAATATGATATTGTATCTTTATCCTATCTTGTCTGTCCATTCATCGATCTGTGGGGTGCCACTCGCAGAACTCAAAGCTGTACAAGCGCAGGGTTGTAGCGAAACCCTGCAACGATGCCAACAGTTTTTCAAAACGTTGGAAGGGACCTTTACTACAGCGTTTCCCCCTGTAATCCCATCCCCTAATTAAACACGCTCTCGATTTCCTGAATGAGTCCAAATATGTGTACCCTCTGGTAAACTAACATAGCTATGGAAAATCACCATTTTTCATGGGAAAATCCACCACAAATGGCCATTTTCAATAGCTATGTTAGTTCACCAGAGGGTAAATCCTTTACTAAACCATGGTTCCTGGGTGGTGTTTTATATTAGGTGGATGGGAGTTTGAAGGGTCGTTTCATCGTTTCCAGAGTTCGATCCGGCACCTGCCAAGGTCCTTGCCTCTACAGGCCAAGTTGCATGGTGCACATGCCCCAGGTGCCAGAAGGGGCAAGGTGCTTGCAGATCTTGAAGTCATTTTTTTTATCTTTCTCCTGCGAACCTTGATAGTGATGGATGAGTTTGGCTGTATCCTTCTAAACCATCAAACAATAGCCACCATTGCCAATGGTACCTAAGGTCAGCAATGTTTGAACTTTCAGTTTGTCCCTACATATCCCGACAGAAATGACAAAAGAAGTACATACTCTCAGGGCAGCAAACATAGAGCGCTGGGAAGTATGCTTCAAAAGAATATTGTTCTTCAAGTCCTTTCCCTCAGCTGGATGCATTCTTGGGATATAAAATCTGTGGGGAATACTGAAAGACTTACCCTCTGGTAATTTTTACATAGCTATCGAAAATGGTGATTTATAGTTGATTTACCTAAAAAACATGGTGATTTTCCATAGCTATGTTTGTTTACCAGAGGGTAGAATAAATAGTGGGAAGTCAAGGGTGGAATCATCGCTTTGTGGTATTTCACTTGGACCACTTTTGGTGGATCTGCGAGAGAAGTGCCGAGGCAACACCGGTACTCAGATTGGTCACCTGACAAGCCTACAGTGTAGATACTGAACAATTCCCTTTGAAGATGTGTTGTTGTGGGGGGAAGGTTAGATCCTTGAGAACCAAGATTCTACAAAGAAGAATTGGATGGGGTACAAAGAAGAACCCAAATTCACATTTGGTTGGTGGTCTTGTTTTTCAACCATACTCCGGATATCTTGGGATGATTGGTCGAAATGACGAGCATTTTTTGGGATAGGGATCGGTTGAAAATGGTTGAAACCACGAAACACAGACATCGATTCCCCATGACTGATCCAATTTCCCCGATCTGCTGGGGCCGCACAGGCGAGCTGGATATTGACAATCCGAAGGCAGGGCGACCTTTAAGGGCGGTTCAAAGGTGGAGTGCCATTTGTGTCTGGTTGGGCTGTTTTATTTTAATTATCACTCTTATTAATTATTACTGTTGTTACTGTGCTTAAACCATCTCAAGCCCAACATTTAAAAATTGACCCCCCAAAATCGCAACATCCAATGCTTTCCAATAGGAAGATGATCTGCCAGGCAGAATTGCTCAGAGCTTGGGGATTGGAATCCCCCCAAACCTGATGACCTGACAGTAATCATCCACAATTATTGGAGTTTCCTGGCTTTCTGCAACCAACTTGCATGATAACTCCTCTTCCATTCGTTGAAGCAGTCTCGCTGACTTGAGTCTTGTTTGGATTGTGGCGAAAGGCTCATACCATTTACTGTATGGCAACTCCGAAAAGATACAGCAGCAAAATCCTACCGCAACAATGACTTAACTCATTTTTCGATCTTTTGGCTGTGACTCTATTTTTACCCCTTCAAGTCTTCTTGGTTGACTTCATGATCAACTCGCTCAACCACGGCTTTTCCTATCCTGCAACGGCATGGCCATGGGAACCCCCCAGCCGCACCAGGGCTTTTCGATGAGCCTGGAGCCTGGACCAGACATCAAAAACAGAGATTTGATTGATACCCTCTGGTAAACTAACATGGCTATTGAAAATGGTGATTTATAGTTGATTTTCCCATTAAAAATGGTGATTTTCCATAGCTATGTTAGTTTACCAGAGGGTAAATGATGGAATGATGGAGTGGCTGATGCTACTCGGTTGATCTGGGCACTGCATAGCATGAGAATCCTGGCAGAATTTCTTCGGTCCCAGCCCATTCCCTGCGGCAGATGCTCAAGTAGTTAGGTGGAGGTTGGGTTTGCCACCTCCAACTTCGGACGGTCACAGGTGCCTCTCTTCACATAGGAAATTGGGTCAATATTTGAGCAATTTGGTGAAGACATGTGAAGACCAATACATTTTTGGTGTTGATGAATGGTGATCCTTGACTCATTTCCAACTGCGTAAAGACTCGGACATGGAATTGTTGGAAGATTCAAGAAGCAACCGGAACGAAAGTCAAATGATGAAAGCTGGAAAAATCTTCCAAATTCAAGGTCCAAGAATTAAAACAAACATCGATGATCCATCAAAATTCATTGCCCACCGTTTCACATCCAATAGAATCCTTTGAACATAAAAAAAGTTGCCCAATTGAAATATAGAATTCATTGAAAATCCCGCACTAAAAGATCCAGCACCAATAGGCTCCCCTGTCGAAACGCGCCATGGCGTGGACCACGCGACCCGACGTGGCCTTTCCGCCTCAGATCCTGTCACGGTCACTCGGGCAGCGTCAGTAGAGACATCAGCACCAACTTGTTGCTATAAAACACCTATAATTTTTGATAATCTTTAATGTGGGTACAAATAATGCCACAAACCACCCATTTGGGAATGGTAAACATATCATCATATCACCTTTAAAAAATAGTGAAATTGGGGATGGCAATCCCAAAATAAAAAGAACAGTGTGAAACCTGGAAATATGTATTATCAAATGGTATAAGCTTCTGGAAAAACTTTGACGCGTCAGTTTGGGATGACTACCTTCTGTTTAGAACAACTGTTGGGTTTATGGTAGTTATATCTCTAGTTAGATGTGTTTACAACCTTGTGATATGACTATCACACCCAAGGAAAAGTGCCGAAGAGTGTTTCCAGCATCGTGTAGATGTTTTTTTTCCCCTGATATGTTCCATTTCCGACTTTTCTATATTTTTAGGACGTGCTGTGGGAGCATAATGATAATACCCTTGTCTGTTTTGGACCTTGATTATGGATGATTATCGGGCATTCTTGGTTGCATGCTGGTCAGCAGCATTGGTTCTCATTGGTTTAATATTGGCTACTGCATTGGGTTCTGATTTTTCAAAGCCATTTTATCGGCTTCCATATCTGTTGGTCCAAGTACAAAAAAACATCAAAAAACGGTATGCTCTGAAACCCAGTGGTCTCTTGTGATTTGCCCCATAGCAATCGTGTGGACTTGGGATACGCCCTATTTCTGTACAAACCCAATGCCATCAAGCTCCATCTCGGAATGCTTTCCCTGGTAGGCCCAAAGTAGTGGAAAACCCAATGGTAGACCATGGTAGACCCTAGATTTCTGTACAAAAACTGTGTCAATCATGGAAATCACACATAGATGCAGCATAGTCAAACTAGACATATATAAACGCTACAGAATGGCGGCTGAGGGCACGCAAACTTGCTAATCAGCGTTATCCCATGTTAGTCTTATACTCCCCACTTGTGATGTCTTGGTATAGCAATTTTCTTCTCTGACTAAAGTGTTTTTTCTCAGAACCACCAAGCAGGGTTTACTATCACTCGCTGGGTAATGATATAACTGGGCGGTAAGAGTAAAGCGGGCCTTTGGATAACCTGCGTAAATATTAGGGGAGGTGTTGTTTTTTGTGGGATTTTTCGGGGATTTGATCAATCTAGACAGCACTGAAGTTCCAACATACAGTACTTAATCTGGTAGAAATGGATTTTTAGCAGCTACCTGGTTGTACATTTCCACTGGTTAGTTATACCATTTATACCTATGCCTATTTCCTTTCAGAGTTGTTGCCAGCATGTCCTGTTCGATTTCATACATCAACCCTCCCCGGGCGATGCTCAAGGGGGAGTCGGTCACTTCATAAGCAACTGAGGCCCTTGGTTTGTTCAACATACCCCTGAAATGCCCTGGTTGTTCATCATATTCACCGCTAAATTGCCAACAGTTACGGATAATTCCAATTATATATGATCTGATATTGGGGGCAAATACCATGGCACAGTTTCAGCCAGGACACATTTGGGATAGTATATATAGTCTAGTATAGTATAGTGTAGTACACTTTAGTCTAGTGCAGTATAGAATGAAATAGTAGGGTCGAGTATAGTATAGTGTGTAGTTTTCGATGTTCTTAGCCCCGGTATTTTTGCATGTTTTGTCATAGGGGTAACCCCCTAATTTATCAACGGCATGTTTATTCATTCGAGGTTGACATTATAGTAGTTCCTTTGTATAAGCCATTAATCTAACCTCGGTATTCTTTATGTAGCTACTTTACCTTATGTTTGTGAGTGTTCACTAGATTTCACTACATTCACCTGGAAATTCGCCTTGAAATCCCCACTAAGTGGCCAGTCCACTTTAACCATGGACAATCCACAGGCAATGGAGCGCCGGAAACCTCAGTGCCTGGGAACGAAGCGTGGGTAAAACAATAATAAACCACCCCTTTGGGAATGGTTTATACCACCTATTTATGGTGAAATTGGGGATGGTTTATTATTGTTTTACCCACATTACTACTTACCCTGTGGTTATTTAACATAGCTATGGGAAATCACCATGTCGAATAGGTAGATATGGATAAACCATCCTTTTTTTGGGGCAATTTTCCATGGCTATGTCAAATAACCAGAAGGTAAATCCGACGCTAAAAGGTTGCTGTTTGATTGGATTATGATGGATTATGTTCTTGCATACTGCTTGTACTTACACTCATATTCGATTCATGTGTATATATATATATGTGTGTGTGTATGTATTATGTATTAGAGTGTGAGTATGATATAGATAAATTGATGCATAGAAAGGCGTGAAGCTGTTGCTTTCAGTTTGGGGCGAGTATCTAAGGTGATCTGATAAGCCATGATGTGGGTCAGAATTGTGTACCCTTTGAAAAACTACCAAATTGCAATCAAACATCCATCAGGTTTTAAATAGGTAGATTATTCATGGTTATTCTACATACATTCATGGTGGCTTTTCCACATCAAACTGTGAGTCTACAGGAGGTTAACCCATTTTTGTTTGTACAGTGATGTTCTGATTCTGGGAGGTTTGCTGTAGCATCATGTGTTTATCGAATTTTATCGATGCTTTGTGCTACTTGGGTGGATACGCCTCGACTGATCGACCAAAGACTCTGGAAAAGACACGTATCACTCGATGAATTGGGATGGTTCAACAACCCCATCCCCCGTGTTGCCAAGCACCTGGGATCCCCGAAATGGATAGATTCCACTAGGGTTTTCCAGGGAATTTTCACCAACTTCGCGGAATCTTTCGGCAATTCAGCATTGCTCTAAGTTCCCTTAGCACAGTTTCGGTCCATGAACAATTCCATGTACAGAATTCATGTACAGACCTTGCCGGGGAATCTTGTTTGCTTTGAACACCTTTTTTTCAACTTTTTCTGAACCCGTCATTTCAGTACTTCAACCCCTCAAACAAAATTCTTTGCTTGTCCCTGCCAATCACCACTGTCAACCATTTTCCCCAACCATTTGCCTCAAACCTCCACATTTCAGTTGCTTCCCCCGTTCCCCCCAGCTTCCATCCTTCCACCGGGCACCGCAGGTGCCGCCAGCCGGCCCTTGGCCGTGGAGAAGAATCGGCTGCGCGGTGGAGAGCTTTGGATGAAAAAACCTGCGGCGTTGCCCAGCAAGGAACGCTTCCATGTCAGCAAGCAGCAGGAGCCAACGACAGCGGAGCGCTGGCGATGGCTGAAGTGGATGATGGGATGGGAATGAGCTGGGGATGTCTCATAGTACATGTCTGTAAAATGATGATGATTGTTGCTATTGTTCACATTTGTTCACTATATTACTATAGAGATTACTTTTTCCAAGTTACTGTATCATTGCCAGGATTCTTGTTGGCGTCCTTTAAGAAGATCCAAGTCAGGGAGATCGAAGTAGCGTTCACCAGTCCCCTCCAAAGATGGCTGAAGTTCTGGGCCATTGTGAAGCTCTCGCAGGATGAAGATTGGTGGCTGCGTCATAATGACCGGGCCACTTGCAAAGCGGATCCTGGATTCTCTTACTACGTGCAGCTTGGCATGAGTTTTTCAGATCCAACAGCCAGGGATAACCCCATGGTGGTGTGGGGTACGCCAGCACCTGGTGATTCTCTCTTGTGTTCGAGGGTCTAACCTTGATATCAGAATTTGCTGCTGGTTAAAACCCTGTAATGGATTGTAATGGTTTCTTTGGAGTTTACACACATAAACATACCATAGTTTCAAGTCATTCAACCTTTATCAACTATATTGATACCGCCTTGTAGTTGAAAGCATTCCCTCTACTAACACCCTGAGAATCACCGATCCCAAGAGGGTGAATCCCCATCCCTATTCCCTATAAGACCAGCATAGAATCACACAACCCCCATAAAACCAACCTAAAATCCCAGCAAACTCCATCAAATCCCACTTAAAGCCACACTAAAATCTCATCAAACCCCAATGAAAACAACCTAAAATCCCATCAACCCCCACAAACTACACATTTTTCAGCATTTTTCATCATTTTCCCCAGGTCAAGTTTCCCCTATCGGCTGAGGCAGAGCCCCTTGCTGAAACGCAGCGGCAGTGGAGCAACCTGCGCCTGGCGGCCCAAAACGGCGGGAACTGCCGCGGTGGAGCAGCGGAAGGCCTTCGTAGAGGAAACGTCCAAGTTGTTGGAAGAGAACCCCAGGACCTCGGTGGGGAACTGCGCAGAAACATCGGAGCTTTCTTCCCGAAAAAAGATGAAAAAAATGATGATGTCACCTGCAGCTGGAATTAATGGTGATGATCCTGGTAAATGCTACAGCAGGTCATAGGTCATTCGCCCACTGTTGTAGATGTAGGAAAAGCATAGAACACCAGAAGGCAAGTTTGTTTTTCTTGTGATTTGATAATGGGTGAGTTGGTTTATTTCAGCTTGCTAGCTGCTAACTATCTTTGGTTTATCGGGAATGTATGGGAATGTATCAATAGATTTGATGGGTTAACATAAAGCAACAATCATAACTTGGGACCATCTCATTGCCTATTTCCCCTACTTTTGCTTGGCCACTGACCTGTACAGGTTCGTTTTTGTATTTCTACGTCGATTTTCCGGGTTTTTGTACTTTTTGTTTTGTACAAGACGTTCCAAACATAACGAACCACCAGACTGCTGCAGGATTTCATGCCAGGAGTTAAATTTGAGATGGCGATGGCTAAAACATCCCATCACTTGAAGTGGTACATGTCATGGGCCTGACCTCAATCTCTACCCTCTGGTTATGACTAACAGTTCGCCATGGAAAATCCCCGAACTAAATAGAGGTTTTAATGGGAAAACCATCTATAAATAGTGGATTTTCCATGGCTATGTTAAATAACCAGACGGTATATGTTTGGCAGCTGGGAGCACGCAACACAGTGACACTTTGCTAAACAGTTGGACAGTTTCAGAGTTTTCAACTATCAAGTTGAGAGACTTAGCTGTATGGTTGACCCTGCCAGGAGCCGAAAAGAGATGGCCGAACGCTATGCGCAGGCTGACACCTAGGGGGAAATGATCCAACTGTTTTTTTCACTCATCAGTTATTTAAAGTCTGAGGCCATCAACAATTTGGGAGAATTACGATTGACCAGTGATTTGGGTGAGTAATTGAGAAAGAGGTCTTAAGCAAGTAACTGCACGTATGTATACAAATATATATATTTATATATATATATAATTATTTGGTCCAGTCATGAGGTTTTCTAAGCCAAGAGCTTCGCAACCTCAGTTCTCATCTGCAGCCATCTGCCAAGGTCATGCGAAGCCCCTCGGTGCCTTTATTTTTGACATTGCAACGGCGGCACCAGCGGCCACACACCACGGGCTATTGAAACGGCGCCAGCCACGAGCCGCGTGAGCCGGGGTTGAGGATGGGTTTGGGGTTTGGAAGCCTTAAAAAGGATAGTCTATACAGCAAACACACAGTTTGCAATGGAAAATCACCAGTTTGAACAGTTATATCCCGGTATACCATCTAGTGGGGACCTGTGTTTGATGTTAGCGCATCTCAGCATCCTGGCTGGCCCGACAGCATCATTTTCCGCAATTGCCATGAACGCCCTTGGGATCAGAAAGACCTTTTACCACAAAATCGGGCATAACGTGATTGATTTTGATGCATTTTCCAGGTGAAACTCACACAGAAACCAACATCAGGGTGTGAACTCTGAACTCTTATTTTCCTGTGGACATCTGTGTTCTTTCATCCTGGTTTTAAGTGTAACTACCATGGCTGCTTTGCAGGTACTATGACACACAAGCCTTGGCCCAGGCAGCAGCCATTGAGCGCGGCAAAGAGGGCCAGTTTCCAGAGAGATGGCTCCGGTCAGAAAACATCAAATGTGGTTTACTTATCTTTATATACTGGTATATATACATCAAAAATATTCAGACCCCTTGCCATCAAACCCCCTAAAACCTCAAAACCACTGCTTTATATATTGAATAAAAACGAAAATCCAGTGGTTAGGAGGGAGCTAAGGAGCTAGGGGTATTCATAGGGATACATATTCATAATCAATGGGGAGCCAGTTGGAGCTGCGGATAGAGTTTCCCAAGCACATAGCTTAACTCAGTAGACCTTGGTAGATGGTTGTTTCCAGCTGCTCCTTGCACTGTGTTTTCCTATCGCACCATTGATAACCATTGATGAAAGGGATATCCAAGCTTGACCATGCCTAAATTCGGGCACGTTGCAGCATTGTTTGGCCCGTGGTCCTCTCTTTGGGCTGCCAAGCGTTTTTGTACAGCTCGGACTGATCAACACCTGTAGCTGCCGTAGCTGTCTCGAAATCACTTGAAGTCAGGTTTGTGCAGCAGTGATGCGAACAAAAACCAGCTACACACATCTACAAACTGGTGCAAATTAAATGGCTTTCTGGACCCATGTAGCGAGCTGAACATGAGATGAAACGGGCCTATCATCAGCTGATAGGCTCTTGTGGATTTTTGAGACAGCCAGAGGCCCCCCTTTTAGCGGTTTCACCAAAGGGTCATTTTCCTTTCCGAGCATTGAGATCATGAAGGAGATATGCAGAGATCGAAGTTGGGTGCAGCTGTACTCGCTGAAAGACAATAAATGTGTTCCTTATTGCATGTCCCAAAAACATACAAAAACTTCGAACATCTTCGAACATGTTTAAACAGTATTAACCATGTTTCCCCAAAAGCAACTGGCATGTGGACTTCAATGCCAAAAGATGGGAGGATGTTTGTGCCCTTCGGTCACACGGAGTGCCTAGACAACGGTAATTCCCTGCATGGCTGGGGGTTAGCATCAGGAATCCTCAGGGAGGGCTGGATGACAGGCAATGTCAACAGCAGATTAACAGACCTTACCCTGAAAAAGGAATACTTTGCTAGCAAATGTCACCAGTCAATCAAATCAACCAGACATTTATGTATGCACACTTGACTTTCCCGAACTCATATCAGAACCAACCAGACCCATAATCTGTGGCCCCTTGAGACATCCACTTCGATCCAAGAAAACACCTTTGGTTTGGATGGAGGCCGTTCGGTCCTGCAGCATTTTGCAAACATGTCCGACAAAAAGTGAATATGATGATTATTATTCAAGATTATTTGTATATATATATATATTTATATGTATGATATTATATATGATATATATATAATAGTATATATATAATATTTAAATATATAATATATATAATTTACATCTATATTTATATATTACAATGGGGATGTAATGGGGATGTAATGGGGATGTAATGGGGATGTAATGGGGATGTAATGGGGATGTCAACCAGCAATGTGAATTGGTGGCCTCAGATACAGCAAAACAGGATCCATTTGGGATGACGATCCCAGCTGACCTTCTTCAGGGACGTCGAAACCACCAGCCAGATTACCCTCGGGTAAACTGTTACATAACTATGGAAAATCACCTTATTTTTCATGGGGAAATCCACTATTTTTTATGGCCATTTTCAAGAGCTATGTTAGTTCACCAGAGGGTAATTGAAATGACATGAAAGGACTCAGGTGTACCCGAACCGAAAAGCAGAGAGAGAGAGAGAGAGATGGAATTGTGGAATTGGAGTTTCAATTGTGTGTGTGTGTGCCACCGTTCCCATGTTGATCCATTGCCGGAAGCGACCCATTGGAACCACACGTTTTTGCTGATGACCCCTTGAAGGGCAACATTCGGCAAAGCGCCACTCCTTTGGTAAAGGCGTTTGGCCTGTGCCTTGCTGGCGTTTGGTAGCCATTTGATGACTGATTCGTCAATGAATGGTTTTGCTTGCGGGGATGTGAGATGATTTAAGGGGTTGATAATGGTTAATAACACCGTTAAGATATGTTAAGATTCAATTGTTAAGTATGATTATATAACGGATAGTTTGGGGTGAATTTACTCTTCTTGCCGCAGCCAGCACGGCTTTCTCGTTGGGTAAATTCTTCATTCATTCGCTGGATGTGCTGGTTCATCATTTTTTTCCTCTATATTGCGGTTATTTAAGCTTGCCATACATATACATAGATTGTGGGTTGTTGCCCGATTTTCAGTCACACCTATATGAGCGAATTTCCACATTTGAGCTAAAGTCAAGGCTGTCATGTCAGACTTCCAAATCCCATTGGCCAAGAGCAGTGGGAAATTTTTGTCACCCACCAGAGTATCGCCCAGTACCTCTACCAATTGAAAATCTTAGACACCAACATGGCAAAACATCCCCTGATCTATCTCCCCCTTGCCTGTCAGATGGGTAACCAACCCAAGAATCATACAGTAGAATTCGGAATCCTGGTTACCTCTCCGACAGGTAAGTGGGAGGCTAGGGATATCCAATACGCAGGACAGCGAAGCCTATGTTCCTCGAACTAGGTGACGTCAAAGAAATTGATGGCCTGAGGCACCAGAGAGTAGCCGTGAATCAGACCTAACCATCGAGAAAAAAGCTGGAGCTCAGGTGTAAAGATTCCCAATTTCATCATCCAATGACGATGTTTGGGAAAAAAATCACTAGAGGGGATCACTAGGGGAATAACTATATGATTTGTGGGATGAAGTTGAAACTCCAAGTTTATGATAGTTTTTTTGGTGACATTAGTGTTGTTCTTTGGGGAGTGGCTCCTGTGACTCGCCTGGCCCAAAAAAAGGATGGGAGACAGCCGCGAGCTCAAAAACCCGTGGTTTGGGGGTCCAACGATTTTGATCTACCCGTCCAAAATCATGGATTATGCCCTTTATCGTTTTTTTCGTTCAATTTCCATGGTTACTTCTTTTGATGGAATGACATACCCACCTGAATTGATGAGATTTCCCTCTATTATTGGTGTTTCATCCCCATTCGCTTCCCCTATTTAAATCATTGGACCTCTCCAAAAATCGAGTGAGTTCGTAGTGAGTGCGGTGAATTTGAGGTGGGAAAGGCAAGTTGAGCAAGTCGCAATCAGGACCGGAAGGTCTTCTGAGATTGGCACGAGAGAGAAATTGGGGACATTTCTGTGATACTCTCTGATAATCAAACGTGGCAATGGAAACTCCTCAGCAAATGAAGGTTTTAATGGGCAAATCATCTCATGTTGGGTCATTTTCCATGGAATTAGCGAAGTTATGTCACAGGCATTCTTATCATATTTTCATATGTGTATATATATATATATGCATATGTATCAGATTATATAAACCTTAAAAGAAGCACCATACGTATTGTCTGTGAGTTGACAATTCGGGCCTGTTTGAACATGTGTGGTTTCTCCTGGCCTGCCAGCGGATGGTGTTGATCGGTTGTACCTCAGGTTCAGGTTATTTCTGGATTGCACCCCCTGTAAGTTGAGATGTGCATAAGACAGAAGACAAACATGGCCATAGACCAGCTTTTGTACTTTTGTTATAACGTGATTTTTTTGCAATTTGCTTCCGACTGTTTGGGAAACTTGTAGACAAACCCGGCATGTTCTTTCGTGATTCCCCTTGCTTCTGTAGATTTTCCCCGTGGCTCTTGTGCAGGACCCCTTCCTTCGTCGGATGCCCCAGCCCTGGATGGCCGGGTATCGTATGGAAACGTAGGGGAGCCAATGGTTGTGGTATCCGAACTATGTCTTGTCACGTCATGTCATGTTAGTAAATGAGAGGGTCAGAAAGGGTCAGAAAGGGGCACAGTCTAGTTCAGTCTAGTTCTTGGCAAATTTTGGTGGGGTCGGTTCCAAATCACACGTTCGCACCCAAAAATGGAGGAATTTGAACATGTTGGAATTCAAGTCCCATTTAAGGCGAGGACATAGAGCGTCTCAGCCCATTTTCTGTGGCCTGTACAGAAAAGCATGAATAGAACAGAAAAACTTGGACGCCTGGAAATGATCAGGGAGACAGATGGAAACATTGTCTAGATAAAACATCCTGCAAAGGCATTCCTATCCATTTATTTTGGAAGTTTCCTATAGTTTGCAGTAGCAATCCCAGCCTCCGAATATTCTGATACCCCGCAGGCCACCCCTCTGGTTTAGTAGTGGATCTAGTCTTGTTTGGGGTGGTATTTAAGATATTTCAATTGTATGGCCAATATTAATCCCAGTGTCAGGATGGTTCAATAAATCCCGATCAAAAATAATTTTCGTTAAAATCCAAATTTTTGATGGTTAGTTATATAGATGGTTCCCATAAACAATCTGGTCCCTGTGAGTATCGGAGGGCCCAACCAGGGCGCAGATCTTGGTCTTGGGGTTAAGTTAGTTGACCAACAAGAGTGGATACTGGATACTAATAGTCGATTGATATGTCAATATGTTTGAGAATCGCTGGGCCAACGTTTTGAGAGCAGAAAGAACAAGTCATACGAAGCAAATGAGTAGGCAAGATTCTGCTTACGCTGGCTGAGCCGTTCTTTTCATACCCAAAGAATGAGATGATGATCCCCAAGACATACCCTCCTGCAAACGAACAATGAATCTTTTTCCGAACGGGTTTTCCCATGGTTTTTCACATCTGTTTGTATGCTTACCCAGGGTAACTTTGGCATTTTTCCTGGTTGCTTCAAAACCCCCAGGACTAATTCCCATGGTTCCGACGGCGGGGAACTCCCGGTGCGATGACCCGGCTTCGTCTGGTTTTGTCAGGGTCAATTATGGGTAGATAAATCATCATGAAATCATCTATAAATGGGCAATTTTCATCAATTTTCCAAAGCTATCTTAAATAACCAGAGAGTATGAATGCTTACACTTATGTAACTTGCACGTGTAGAAATGGGATCACACTTCTCCAGCTGAGGGACATTCCGCCAGTTGGAGAATTCATGAAATATAACTAGATCAGTAGCATCAATGAAGCCTGGTGGAGTGTACTGTTGGGTGCATAATCCAACGACTTGTCGATTATATTGGATTTGACTATGTTTGACTGAAGATATTTAAGAAATCTTAAGGAGGCACCCTTCTTTTAGTGAATATGACGCACCAGCGACTGGAAGTCAGAACAGGTGGCCCCTAGAGGCGAGTCCTCCAGCTGGCATAGCTTGCCACAGCATTGGTAGGTGCCAGTCTTGGTAGGTAGCTCTGCCGCCGCCATTCCAATCACTACCGTGGCCCCTGCAAACATTGCCAAACATGTCAAGTACAACCACCCCAATCCTCAATTCTTCATAAACTACAACAAACTACAACTTGGCATTTTCTGAGTCCAAGTACCTCCAAAAGCAGTGCCGGCCCTTGACCGAAATCGGAAACGAAAGACCAAACGCAGTTCGAAACTACAACTCTCAATCTCACTTAGACAGGCCATGGAGCTATTTAACTAGTAAGTAAATGGATTATTATCGGGATGTAGTATGGTTTTCTTTTTAAAAACCCAGTTAGCCATTAGTTAGATTTAGTTAGCGAATCCCATGGCCCATCTAAGCACCATAGTATTGGCCCTTAAATACCATTCGCAAAGGATACGCTTTGCTGCGGCTTTGACTGGGTGGCTTCAAACCACCTGTGATCACCAGCCAGTAGAACTCCAGAATTTGGTGCGTTTTTTCAGGTGAAGAGCCCAAAATTGAAACTTAGACCCCCAAAACCAGAAACATACAAAATTCTCCCATCGGTTAATCCTTTTAAATTCCTGGGGAGTCTACTGGGATCCCGTGTTACTTTTTTAGATGGCCCCGTACCTGTACCGTACCCGTACCGCACCACCGCACCAAATTTGTTTGCGGTGACCGCAGCCATTTTTTAGAGGATCCGTACCTTGAGAGCATTTTATTCTAACACTTCATCTTGAAATGGTTCTTCAAAATCTGATGTGGTTCACCCCATAATAAACCTATCATTTGGTACTTGGGATCCCAACCACAGTGGTGATGACGTGGGGATGGTGCAGATGGCATTGAGCCATCCGCTGAGGTCATGAAGAGACGCACTTCGGGGCCACAGCGGCCGCATAGCCAAGGACGTAGCATGGGCGGAAGAAGTGACGAAACCATAAGAAACCGACCAAACTGGTGGTAAAACAAATAGGTAATATTGAGATGTTGGAGGTTGAACAAACCAAACCGGGGACAACAGTTTTTTTTAGAATGGTATTAATTGGTCCAAATTGGTACAAGCCAAGATGTAGGGTGTATTCCAGTTCATCACGGCGCTTCCTCTCATCCCAAAATAAATGACTGAACTAGGGCAAGCCCGGGGTGGCTGATCCCATGATTGGATTGGTGATATTAATATTCCAATATGTAGCGGCTCGTTTCCTCTGTGGCCATGTAATTTCAAGCATTCGTAAGCGATTTCCACCAGCTGGGGAGTTCACAAGCTGTCTTTCGCCTCGTTTAGATGTAGCTTGGCCTTCCAAAGCAGAACGACCTCACCCTTCAAACATGGGCTGATTTTTGAGCTGGGAGCTCGAATTGAGTTTGCCTAGACCATCTGTTTCTTAAAATTCGATGTTTAGTGGCAAACCATATTGATGTTTCCTGAAAACAGAAGTTGAAAGCAAGAAACCTGTATAATCAAAATGCAGAATTGAATATTGCGTACGCAACCCAGCCCAAAGAGAATTTAATCCAGTTCCAGATCTTCCTCGATTTTCGCACAGGAAACCTCCGAAAAAAAGGAGGCCGCCGTTTCCGTCCTTGGCAGCTGAAGAATTAGAATTGGACAAATGTACCCTGTAATCTGGTTTGACTGGCCAATAATTGATGGTGAATGATGGTTAAGTTGATGATGTTCAACGATGTTTGATGGTTGATGATGCTTGGGGATGGTGGGTGATGTTTAACGATGCTTTATTGGTTCACAGTGCTCGATGATGCCGAATGATGCTTGATGGACTGTTTCTAGTCTAAAGATAAATGAAAATTTTGGACAGTACATATGCCATTAGAATCCCTCTTCTTGACGCCATTTTTTGCTGTGTATTGGGTAGTTGCCAGCAATGTGGTCAGAAATATACCAGAGGAACGTTGAACTTCTTACCATCGTGGCAGTTTTGCTCAGAGGTTTCTGAGCCCCACTTCCATATCAGTTGACTTTGTCGCAAATCCATATACAAGAGCGCATGCTGAAATCTGAAATAAGATGAAGGAACATGAAGTTAGATGAAAGACGATCTGAAAAGCGGTCAGATAGAAATACTGATTCAAAGATAGATTCAGATAGCTGAGGTAGGAAGCACCCAATACCATAGTCACCATCCCATGAACCAACCATGACTGGGGGAATACTCAAGACTGAACCTCTAGCGAGCTTCTTTGGTGGCCCACTTTGATCGAGCTCTCCTCCATCCCTTCTGCTGGCAACACTCTCCATTGTTGATGGTTTTTCGAACCGGCTATTTCACCCCGATTTTGGTGTTTCATACATGAAATTGTGGGTTAAGTCACCATTTACATGCCCATGTTTCATGATGTTTATCATTTTTTCCGCTTTTTGTTTGATTACCCTCCGGTAATCAAACGTGGCTGGCTGGAAAATTCACTATAAAGCTCCATTTAGCTCGGATTTCCCAGCTTGCCACCTTTGATTACCAGAGGGTAGATGATTAGAATAGAATCCCCAAATCCCAGGTGTAAATTAGAATCCCCAAATCACCTATTACCTGTAGGATTCCTTTGCTATTCCAAATCCACAGTCGAATTCGAATCCCCATTTTTGTGTCTCCAGGCTTCGATGTACCTTGGCATCTGGCAGGGGTGGTGATGGGAGCTTAACTACCATGAATATCCATGAATCGTGTTTATATAATAGTAAGTTAATATAATCTATAGTTGGTTTTTGGTGAAATGGAATGGGTTTGAATGGATTTTAATGTATTTTGATGAATTCTATAATGGAGTTTCACTGATTTTCAAGGAATATACTGGGATATATCACCAACCATGGGATGTATACCTCCAAAATTGCAATTTTTAATGATTAAATGGGTGACATATTGATGAACCATCAAATTTTTTGGGTACCTCATTCTCAGCCCATGTGGATTCTTATGGATTCTGATCGATTTTTTCAAAGACTCGACAGCATTTCGAACACCGTTCTTCAGATCCAACTCACCATATCAGGCTTTCCACATATGTAAAACAGGAACTACCCTCTGGTAAACTGACATAGCTATTGAAAATTGGCATTTATAATGGATTTTCCCATGAAAAATGGTGAATTTCCATAGTTATGTTAGTTTACCAGAGGGTAATGGAACCAACTGATTTGCGCCCAAACAAAATGACGAGTTTCTCTGGGATGGCCAGTTCCCAGCCCATGCTGGGGTCGGGTACCTGACATGGACGGTTGCATCCAATTTCAATGGTGAAAACCAAGGCAAAACTCAAAATTCTTGCGGGTTAATAAAATCTGGGGTAAATCTGGATTCAATCATGGCGACGTATGGGAATACACTCCGGTAATCAAATATGGCAATGGAAAATTCATTTCCAGGGGATTTTCCCATTAAAACCTCCATTTATAGGGTAAATCACCATTCTTGTTGTTGCTGAATGGACCCCAGCCCTTCCTGGCATTGAGGCACGCCGGAAGTTTGTCAGGCCAGTTTTGAATCGATGGTGCACGGATGTGGGAAGAAATCTTAGGGGAGAAGAATAATCTATAAATGGAGATATCATTCGAGTTTTTCAATGCTTTTGTCCCATGGGTAATCCAACAGTTTGCAAATTGGAAGCCATGGCCCATGAATAGTTCGATGATTTACCGTTCTTGAATTTGGTGATTTCCCATGTCGTAGTCACTGAAACAGTCATGACCTGCCTTGGGATGCCCCCAGGCATTCAGGTTTTGTCGGTTCAAACAATGTGGACCTCCCTGAATCGAGTTCAAAATTCGCCCATTTCAGGGGACCGTTTGCCTGGGTTCACCTGAAAATACCGTCTCCGACACTTCGATTTGATGTTTGATCCTCGTTTTCCCTCATGAACCTTGCCACCTTGTGGTGTCAATCTCCCAGTTTCAGGCCCACATCGTACCCCAATGATCTCATGATCAACATCCTGACCCGGAAAAAACACACATATAAGGTAAATTGTGGTAAAACATTCATGAACCCCTTGCCGTTAATTCATTTTAATATTTTTTGGCGCCCAACTACCATCCCAGATGTGAAGTGGAGGTACAGGACCAACGAGGACTGCCGGCCCTTGACCGAGAACTCCTGGCTGCGCTCCTTCACGTCGTTCCAAGCCGTAGAAGTGCGGCGCTAGATGCGGTGATGATGCGCCCTGGGCACCGGGGGAGATCTCTGGGGATTAAATTCATGGGGGTATGGTGATGAAACTGGAAGAAAGATGATCAACTTGGGACTTCTCAGCAAGAAATATGATGATATCATGGAGATTTACAATGGAGATTAGGCAAATTATGAGGTGAGGTGAGTGTGAACCACTGGAATTGTAAAAGGCAACTATTCAAAAAAAATGGGTCGTGCCCTCACCTACAGAGAAAGGCTACCTACATCCGGTAATTACTCCAATTTGGACGGTTTTGTGACCATTCATTGCTCACATTTTTGATGGTGATGGGATCTTTCATTGGTGCATTACGTTCTCCTTCATTTCAGGAATTTCGACATGACGTGGGCATGCTAATTGCATCATTTGTTTCTCGGAGTCATTGACATCAAGCCAGGAGAATCCCACATCTCTGCATCCAAAATCGCTTAATTCGCTGTTGTTCCTTCAGTGAAGTGGACCCCAACATTCTCCAGGGATCAGATGTTGCTCATTGAATGCAGCCGCGCGATGTTTGTTCGCAAGGCGGTCGCATCACGATGTTTCCTCTTATGCGCAGCGCTCAAGAAGCACGGAGATGGAATAATCCGGACGTCCTCGAAATTTGCATCCTGCGAAATTCCAGAAATGTGAGATCACATGTGTATTGCATGTGTGTTAACTATTTGTAAACCATTATATTCTTCAGATTTTAAACATTGTTAAGCCAAATCTTTTCCAAGTCCTCCCTGCTACACAGAGTGACTCAACATGGCGTCACAAAATTTACATCGTGGCATGGTTTTGGTTCCCCACCCCGTGATGGAATTAGGGCCGGCAACTGGTCCCATTGGAACTCCAGCACCATAAGAAGCGTATTGGAAGCGACCACAGGGGGACCTGAATTTTGGAGATCAAGAGGCGATTAATTATTCCTGAATGACCGGCCGGCACCAGGTTTTTATGCGGTTATATTTTATAAATCATGTAGTGTGAATTCCGGATCAAGAAACCCTGGTTGATGAGTAGGTACAATTTGAAGCACCATGGGCCACCCCAATTTATATTTGCCATTTTTATTTGTAAAGCAAGTATTTTTGCAGAGAAAGATCCAATAAGATATCTAATACCAAGACAATCTATAAACCTATCTAAGCTAATCGATTTCAATTTATCTATATCATATATGATATGTGAGATTCATATCTGTTTTTCCTTCCAAACCCTTCTATATTCATAAGATTTTATAAGGTCTTTTTGGTTTTTGGATAAAACAGCATGGGGGTTATCAATCCTGGGTTCACATCAGCTATCGGTAGCTAGCTAATTTTCAGGAGGTCTCAGGAGCAGTGCCCCGTCCTAACTGGTGCTGTCCCATTCAACTGGATGAATGATGTTGCTGCCTCACGTCGCTTTCCGTCACTGGAATGATGGTTTCTTGGATTCGGGGAATCATCTCCAAAAGGCCTCCACATTTCAGCTATGCTGAGCTTGGTGGATTATAATTCGGCCAGATTTCTGTTTGGCTTGTGATTCTTCACCTATTTTTGACTGTGGCATTTTTCCATGACACGACCCCCATTCCCACAAGCTTCCCAGCTAAGACTCGCACAGGACTGGGGTTTCTGATAGGAGATGGGAAGATTGTGGGAAGTGGTTTCCATGGGGCCATAGGGGATCTTGGAAAAATGATCCCCTTCCGAATTTCAAATGCCTTCCAGAAGCCATTAAATAGTTTTGTAAGGGATAAAGAAAACATATGGCTATGGCTCAAAATTATGGTACCAAAAATGGTTCTTTTTAATGGTAAATTAACATAAACCAACCAATTATAGGGTTAATAATTTTGAGCCATACCCATATACTTGGGACCATTCAGGGACTGATATTGGGGAGATGGGATTATTGCTATATCCTATCCTCAAATGTGAATGGACAGTGCTGAAGAGCCGGATGCAAATTTCCATGGAACACTCCTGCTGAGCATGTTGGCTTGTAAAAGAAAGGTGTTTCCTGACTGTTCCAGCTGGGAACTGGTTAGCAAGCGCGGTCGTAAAGTCATACCCTCTGGAAAATCACAATATAATGGGAAAATCAACTATACATAGCCATTTTCAATACATTTATGTACATGCCTACAGTTGTGAATATCTTGTGATGGATTTCGTTTGGGCCTGTTTTGGCTCGACCCACAAGCCCACGGTATATACCCTGCTGGTAATCGAACATGGCAAGAAGGAAACGTCACGTTGATGGTTTTGCCTAAAATGGACATGGCACATATTATTGGAACATTCTCGAATGAATTGCCATGTTAATTGCCATGTCACTTACTGTAAGCTCCGCATGGCCATATTACCATGTTGTGAGCTGGGAGGTGTTCCATTTCCCATGGCTCAACAGTATCTTGGAACGTCAGATCCGAAAATCTGGGGCCCCAGGCCCCAGGCCCTTTGAACGCTTAGCGAACTGGGAACTCGATGGTTTACCTATTTGAAGTGACAGTGGTAGTTTTAAGTAGCAAAGTGTGAAAGTATCGGAGGGCATATGTATATAAATATAAAACTATATATGTATATATATATATATATAAATACGTTTATCTAATTAAATGTCATTCCATTGCATCACTATTTGTCTTATATTAAGGAGACCATTCACAAGTGCAATCCATTTTTGAGGAGCAAAGGTCAATCTGGGATGTCGCTTGAGGCGAGTCATCCAGTCATCCACTTGCTGTAGTCCCCGCCTCCTAGTATGAAACACATCCATGCTATGATCCCAAAAATGTGTTTTGATCCCTTGCATCCCCTATGGTGTCATTTAGATATCTATACATCTACATATGTGTATGTGATAGACAGATATATAGATAAATATACCGGTATATCCTAACCAAAATTGAAGTCAGTCTCTTCAAACCTTCATCTCAGTTGGGATTTTGATATATGCGTATGTAACATAATATACTATATGTATATATGGGCCCCTGGCCCTTCTCAATTTTTTCTGTTCATTGCGCCTGGCGGCTTCTACGATCTTCTACGGTCGTTCCCTTGTGGCTCAGCGGCACCAAAAACTCGCCGCTGCCTGCGGGCGGCGCTTTTCCGGGGCCTGCCTGTGGCAGGCGCAGCCATGGCAAGCTGGGAAATGCCCAACAAAGATTGGGATTTTCAATAGGAAATCATCTATTTATATGGGAGATTTTCTATCGATTTTCCATTGCCATGTTTGATTACCAGTGGGTACTGTATATTCCAATGCAAACACTATCTATGAATTGGGGAAATTTTCCATAGCAGCCATAGATTACTGGAGGGTATCACATCATATCTGTGAATATTCCTCAACTTGGACCCTCACAGTAAGGTTGAAAGGAAGTATGGTCGGGGTATGCGTAGAAGGAACTGCTTCTACGTGCTCTGTAGTTAGTGGGATTGTTCTATCCAATCCTCCCGCATTTGCGGAAGATGACCTTTGGTTACACATTTTTTGGGTGCGTGGTTTGAAAAGAACATGCATTTAAAAACAATGTGTAATGGCTAGCTAGGCATGCAAACTCACGATAACTGGAGGGTAGCTGCCAAATCAGATAATTAGCATCATGGTTCGTGCCATGAACTTTACAACCTCTGAAACCTACCTAGAACCTGTAAAAATGCACTCTCCCGATCCTGAAGATCATAAAAATCAGTCCCATCGCTTCAAGTTTCACGCTAATTTTCCACAAAATTTTATGCGGTGAGTATCCTTATGACTCATGATGATTGACAATATCCCCAGGATGTACCCTCTGGTAAACCAGCAGTTTGCTATTGAAAATGGCCATAGAAATAGTGGATTTTCCCATTAAAAATGGTGATGTTCCATAGTTATGTACCAGTTTACCAGAGGGGTAAGCGTTTCCGTGTTTTTTCCTCCGTGAATTTTCATCCCTCCACCCTGGACGGCCAGGGACCCCAGGGACCTCGGGGGGGCGGCGCTGGGACGGCTCTCTGCGAATGGAGATGGAGGACCCACAACAAGGGGATGGCCATCCATTTTCATCGGGATTCATATTCCCGTTATCACCAAGATTATGGGATGGATGACCATAAACCATATCATCATATCCCATCTTTTGATCCTAGCACAATGTGATTTCAATGTATATTCAAATGGAATCTGAACATGAAAAAAATACTGGGGGCTGGTTTCCACGCAAATTTCCAATCATTAGATTAGTTTGGTATTTCCAACTTTTTGGCAGGGGAACGTTGGCCATGAACAGATAAAGGCAGTAGATCTATTGGTACTGGATTTTGGGCAAACTTACTGAGATGATAGGTTGATTTCAACATATTTCAACAAGCAATGATAAACATCATTAAATGGAGATACAATGAACGTAACGTTTCGGAAACCGACTGGAGTATGGTTTCCACGTATATGCATGTATATGCAGCATATGCGAAATGGCGCCATCCATTTCGCTGATGTGCAAAAATGTGTTCCCTTAGGAGGTGCAGGTTACGTCTAGCGCGGTAGATGAAGGGACTGGTGAGTCTTTGGGGTCCAAATGGACTGGAGAATGGACTACCCTGAAGGGTAGTTCAATATTGTGAATGGACCGAATGGACAGTTTACCTACTGCAATTGACCTTCGGTGATGTTCAATTGCAAACTCTGTTAGTCATTACCACAGGGTATATCATATTAATTACCATGTTTTACCCATTCTATTTCATCATATCACCATTAAATCCCATTAAATCACCATTTCTGTTGGTGAAATGTTTGCCCAACATGTGCAGCAGTTTTGGATGATCCCCCTGGAGGATGAGCTTGAACTTCAGGCGCAGGTGATGGCTGAAAAGGCCATCTATGGTGGACTTCTGGCGGGTTTCAAGGGGACAAAATATATGTTACAAAAGGTTGCAACATGTTGGAACGTCAAGTTTTAGAACTACCATGAACTACCCCACGGTTTTTCGAGATGTTGAAACCATCTTCATGTAACTGATGAAATGTTGGCATTTGAGATGTTTTGAGATGAATAGCTACCAATATTGGCCAATTAGCGTATAATCTGGGGGGTGTTTGCCAATATGGGGCCTATTTTTGGGGACTCAAGTATTAGCCATCCAACATCAGGAATAATAAGTTATGAGAATGTGGGCAATGAATTGGATATAATCCCATTCACCTAATATTGAACATCTACCGTATGTTCCTCCTTAGGCCAAAAAAGTTCGGAGGTTTAGTACCGGGAGAAAAGATTGCCAAACACCCGAAAAGAAATGGAGAGATCATGACCAAAACATGGATATACAAGGGTGTAACCAAGAAACACCAAAATCGTACGCCAGGATAGATTGCAATCCCAAGAATCACAAGAAATGACTAGTTACTATAGATGACTGTAGGAATGCCACCTTTGGAGAAGAATAGGATGTCAAATTTTTGTGAGCAAGTTCGACTTCAATGCCTTAGCTGGTGGTTCTTAATTCTTGTAGCTTGAGTCTTAGTTTTGATTCTTTCGATGCCAGCATCATGGGACTTGGGCCACCTACCTACATGTTTTTGATCGACCAGACTTGAGCAATTGTTTTTATATGTTTTTGTTTTTCAGCCGGGGACTCCCTGAACTCAGACATGAAAGTCCAAACGAACTTCCAAACGATTGTGCCTTGGAAGATGAGTTCCGAGATGTCAATGAAGCATTTTGGGGTTTGATCTGACGGTTTTCGAGGATGTATTCTTGGGACCCGCCGCCCTTGCGTGCCCGCGCCGAATTTGGACTTTGGCTTCAAGTCACAGCAGCGAAACAAAATCAGCAGAGCCGCATGCAATCTGCACCCAACTTGGGTCCCTCAAAGAGTGCAATGTGGCCCCGCAACCCACAATCCCTCCTTCTACGTATGTGGGATATATGATATACCTCCAGTGTTTCTAAAACCCATTAAAACCCCAGTTGTAAATCAATACCTCACGGATATTTGGCACGTTCTCCTTGAAACGGTGTGATTTGTGATTTCCCATCATCATCCGTGCATTGCATTCCAGCCGCTGCTATGCTGGGCCTATGAGTATCTGTATTCCCCTGGCTAGATGCTTCAATAAATCTCTGCCGCTTCTCAAGTTCTGTCACCGGATTGATTGAAGGGATATGTTGGAGTACGGATCTAAACAACTAAAAAAACATTTAACTATCAAACATGATCGAGGAAACCAAGGGTTATCTATCATGATATATGGGTGTACTGTAAAAAAAACAAGTTTGGGGATTCTTATCCCATCAACGTTTGTCCAAGCCGAAAATCAATTCTGCGATTTTTGTTTCTACTTAGACACTACTCAAGAAAATAAATATAGATTATATATGCGATTCTATAGCCATACTACTTTTGGAATTGTCCATCGTTTTTTTTTTTCATTTTCCACTTCAACCTACTTCCCACAACCATCGACCACTACACCACCGCACCGCACCCGAGCTGCGACTCAAGCGTCTGGAGATGAAGGATGCAGCGAAGCGCACTGCGGGGCGGCGGCTTCAACGTTATCAGAAAGGGGACATGATACCCTCTGGTAAACTAACATAGATACTGAACGTGTACCATTTATAGTGTTTTTTCATGTTTTATCCCATCAAAAATGGTGATTTTCCATAGTTATGCAGTTTACCGGAGGGTATGACATGAGATGACATGATCTAAGGGGGAATTCATATGAACTAATGGGAAACCTCCATACATAGTTTATAGAGAGCCAAAATGGAGGTTTAATGCGGGAATTGATGGGAAAATTCACGAACCAGAACTATAGGATTTGAATGGATTTGATTGAGGATTCCTTTTTGGGGGGGAATGCTATGAAAACCGAGAATCATCTTCTCAGTGGATTGATGAATAACATGATATACCCTTTGGTAATCAAAGATGGCTGGCGCTAGGGGAGCCGGTGAGTCGTGACCTCACTGGTGGGGAATCGTCCCGGAATGACAGAGAATTCGGTGAATTCAGCCAGATATGACGTTGAGAACCGGATGTAACCAGAAACCTGTAAAATTAATGGAAAATAAGTAAACATGGAGAATCAGGGTTGCTCCAGCCCACTATGGGATACTATGGGTAAATGATAGCCACAAGGGTGGAAGACGGTGTTTTAGGCGAGAATAGGTCAGTTTACCTTTGTATTTCCCCAATTTACCACCCTTGTAACTGGGCTGTTGTGATGTTGTGAGAAACCTAGACCATGATCTAAGCAGCAAACTATTGTGGATGGTTTTCCGGCAAAACATGTTTCTCAAGCTCCAGATGTTGCAGGGAACCAATGGTCAGGAGCCATGAGCCAAGCGAGCCAAGCGAGCCAAGACGATGAAGCGGAGGAAGAGCTGGAGACTTGGTCGAAGGCAGCTGACTTTCGGGCCGGCAGGGGAGCCGGTGAGTGGTTGAGGATCATTGTTTGGATTTAGGCCCAAGATGGCCCAAATATTTGGACTACTCAAAATGTGACATGGAGACTGGCAGTTCTTATCTAATTCCCGTGTGGGTAAAGGCTTCGCAGTTATCTATATTGTCGATGTCTGAGTGTGACAAAATTGAAGTATGTCTATATCATGTAGATATCTTGGACATAGCGTCCACCCACTAGCATTGGGCAATGAGGGTTGGCAGGAAATTCCTACTAACTAGATGATCTTGTACTTTTGGTGGTCGCTCTTGGTGAGTGAAGGCTCCATCTAATTATTAGCCTACGGTAATATGTCCATCCAATCATCTATCTATTTAATTTAAAATCAAGCGGGTCGGAGCTGCGTAAGGATGGGGTGGAAGATGATGAAGCTGAAATTGATGGGCGAAGTCGGTCCTCGGGGCTTCTTGGTCGCAGCAAAGATCTTGGCAATTTCCCGTGGGTTATAACCCCAGTTAGAAGTGGGATAAGTAGGGTTAATCCACTCTTGACTGGGGTTAACTACCCACTTACTGGGATGAACCACCAAGTATTCTTTTCATTTAGAACACATAAAATCTCAATTCCACTATTCTTTCCACAAAAATCACAATTTCTATTGGTTAAACCCCCATTTTGGTTGGATAAAACCGTGTTGTTTGGTTTTGGTGTGTAAATCAAGTCACAGGTTTTGCTGGTTAAGTCACTAGAGTTCCATTTTTTGTGTGAAATCACAACGCTAATTTCTGTTGGTGAAGTCCCAGTAGTTTGCCGTCCAGATACCCTCTGGTAAACTGTTACATAATTATGGGAAATCACAATTTTTAATGGGAAAATCCACTATTTCTATGGCAATTTTCCATAGCTACGTTGAATTACCAGATGGTATTCCATTGATATCCCATTTATAGATGAGTTTTCCCATTAAAACCTCCATTTATAGAGGATTTCCATAGCTACGTTTAACTACCAGAGGGTATGTTTAAATCCACCCTTTTTTGTTGTCCCAATGTCTGCTGAAATCCAGGTACCCAGGTGGCGCGGAAGCCTGGGACGAGATTCTGGCGTGTCCCTTGGAGATTCGCTTCACTCAGGCGCGAAGTCCACGGGGGGATTGATAGGTGCTCCAAGAAACTGTGGCGTTCCAACCAACAATGATGGCATCATTTCGTATCTATACTAATATAATGAAGGGTTAATTGAGTGTTATCTATATTTGATATATCTATAATACTTATCTACATCTATAGGAATTCCCTTTGTTCTTTGGTATAAACGAACAGTGTTCAAAACCTCTATTGGTTGATGATTATATGGGATTATACTACCCAAGGGCAGTATATGAAAATATTGGGCAAGATGGTGAAGTTCTGGTTTCTTATTTGTACTATCTGGTGGCAAGGAGGGAGCGGAGAGCTGAGTCAGGGGTATTCATAGTCCCTATTCTTTATGGGGAGGCAAGGAGCCACTAAGAGTTTTCCAACTACAGATAGTTAATACATGATGTTCATCCCTGCCCCCATTCATATTATTAAACACCCCCAACGAAACCATCGTGGACGTAGGGGATAAGAACACATATTTGGGATCATACAATGGGGTGTTGAACATTAGGGGGTGGGATTATCAATATTTGGAATATAATGTGAACCTACTATATCTTCCAACCAGACTTGGGAGTAGAAACCAACAATGGTGGTCCATTTTATACATGTGGATATAATAGTGGTAATTTATTTGATTGTATAGGGCTTAAACCGCAAAATTGTGATTTGAGTGGAGGTAATCGGGGTATAAGTGGACATGACGCCAATTACAAGTGGACTCACCCCACTTTCCCTACTTATGACTGGGGGTATATCCCGCTTGTCAACTGCGCTGAGCCATCAAGTATAACTATCCTATTGTTAGCAGGAAGCTGTTTGGAGCTATGGTTGTATCCGCATTTCCTACTGGTTTTCTAAGGGGCCAGAAGAGTTTTCCAACAACATGATGGATAGACAAACCATTTTTTGGGGGATGTAATGGGAATAATGGGACAGCACCACTTGTACTGTGATATTCGGTTTGTCTGAAAATTGGGTACCCCAATATATGGCCATTTGCATAGAAAAAATGATGATAGGGCATTGGAATTTTGGGTACCCTTTTCATAAACAACCCAACAAGAACTTATGCAACCAACATCAAAACAAGGAGGGTGTGTTGATAGGAACTATGAGAAACACATATCAAAGTGAACCACATCGAAACACACTAGAACGATCTAGAACGTCTTATATAATCTGATAGATGCGGTAAACCATGGTGAATCCAACAGTACACCCACAATGTTCCTTGGTAGCAAGAAAAACATCATTGTTCCTGTGCCATTGTGACATATCTAAGTCTTGCAATGGCTCTTCCAACCTGAGCCCAATCAGGATCTGCCATTGGATTTGCCAGACTATATATGTGTAGCTTGTTCAATATATATCCCTTATCTTCCACGACCTAGTTAAACTAGGCCTTCTCGAAAAGCCTAGTTAAACTAGGTCTTCGACCTAGTTTTACTTTAAGAGTAAAACTAGGCCCCGCGACTTGGGATCGAGTATAATCATGTCTTGGTTAAACATCTGAAGACTGAGCAGCAATCATGAGCATCCGTATGAATGAAGCATGCTGCAGAAAGCTGAACAAATCCATATAGGGATCATAGCGTTAGAGATATATAGAGATATGATGAATTGTGTGGATGGCATGTCAGGGACATCATCATATGTTTGAAGAATTGCCCTTCCGGACATCACCCATCTAAGTTTTAGAAACCACACTTCAGCCGGATTTGCAAAATGATACCGAACTAAAGAAACAACAAATAAATCATCAAATTGTGGCTGGAGTTATCTAAGAATAGCGAAGACCTCCCATCAACCTCTGATTGTGTGACAAAATGAAGTGCAGCAATTTTCATATTGATCCCTTCCAACATTACCTCTGATGAGGTACCAGTGAAAAGAAACGTTGCCTGCTACTTGTTGTTTTGACCCCGGTTTGAAGGATGGCCAGTGTAAGCCTGCATTTCCGATATTTGTTTGATCTGAAATTGTCGTTGGTGGTCTGAAAATCATTTCGTCATGGTTTCGGCAGAAATTGTAACAAAAATACACGAACAACGCAGAACCAAAAAATGTGAAAAGACCGTGAAAAGGCCGTGAAAAACTCGTGAAAAGACCGTGAAAAACTCCTACATGTGGATAAATCTGGTTTTGGCATTCTGGAGTGAGATTCCATATTTTTTACCTGTGAATGCGCAATCAAACTGATGTGCATGTTGTGAATTTGAGTTTATTCAAAGCCTCCATGGACTCAGGTTCATGCTCATTCCTTTTCAGCCAACGGTTTAACTTTTTTGTTGCTCCTAATTGGAGCTGAAATTGCCCCTGCTACTAATACTCCCGAGAAAGGTAAGGAAACAGCTCCTATATAGTAGCTTGCAAGGTAAAGGATCCCAGAACTCACCGAGAACTTAGCTTCATAAACTTGACAAGGATTGATTTTGTGGTCTGCTGTTGGTTTTTGCCATTTTGACTTTGCCAATCCGTGAGGTGTGAACTGTGAATAGTGCATGTTTTGGTGTAGCTAGCAAAAAAATGCAAGTCAACTATGGCACGACAATGCCATCAAATGGCCATGGAATAAAACATAGGCTTTGAGTCAAGTAAATCAGTTTTTTGCTTGGACGTGCCACTCTTTGTGTCCCTTGGAAGCCACAGTACTATAGCTCAAATAGACATGGTTGGAAGCTGCTGTAGATTGTGTGGTCGATGGGCTGGGACAAGCGACCCTCAAAAACTGGGTATGAGTAAAACAGGCTCTCGAAGTAAACCAGGGTCTTACTTGAAAGACCTAGTTTCCTGCGTCCTTTGGAAGAACTGGGTATTATATATTTGGGAAATTCATGAATATTCGGTCTTCGTTCCCAGTAGTACAGTGACTTGTCATGACAATTTGACAATTTGACCCAGCCGCCAACCGATTCCTTTCCGACGTGGGGATGATCGTAGCCCGCAGCGGAGCGCTGCAGGAGAAGATCCATCCCTTCTTCTACCGGCGCGGTCCCATCGTCAACGTCTTGCCGAAGATCCGCGCGGTGGGCAACGAGGATGGCTCCTGTGATTTGGTGCCACCCTTCGCGCCCATTCACTGCTTGAGGCTATGGGACTTGGGGAAGATTATATTTGGATACCCTCTGGTAAACTAACAGTTTGCTATTGAAAATGGCCATTTATAGTGGATTTTCCCATTACAAATGGTGATTTTCCATAGCTATGTTAAATTACCAGAGGGTAGCTGGGGTGAGTTTTGACAAATCTTGGTCAAGTCCGATTTGTGTGGAATTTTAAGGTCGGTGCTTGAGATTCAATGACTTTCTGTGTGGTTTCCTTTCGTTCAGGGTTGCCCGTTATCAATCAATATCAATACTACTAAGAATTTACCCCCCTCTTCGCTCGTTGAAATTCCTCTGCAATATCAGCATGCCAGTCACAAGCAATATCCTGACACAGCACATGGTCAGGAAAACGCCTAAAGGAGGCAAACAAAAATAGGATCAGAGCGGATCATACTACAGCAAAAATTGTACGACTCATGACCCCCAAATTGAGGGTCGAAACCAATTGAAACCCTACCGCAGTCGAGGAACTGCTGCTATATTACAAAGAAGATATGCTACAGTAAATCCATAGTTCAACTACAATACTATACAATACTCTCAAATGGTCAAAATCCTTCAGTTTCCCTGCCGGGTCGTGATCATCCATTCCAGGACCATTTTTTTCAGTCAAAATATGGATGGTTACATTCATATCCATCGAACAATCACCATGGTGAAGTGAAAAAAGTGGCTGAAAATGTGATGATTCACCATCATTTCTCAGGACTTCCCCACATGAAGTCCATCCTTCACCATGTCCAATCATGCACCCCGGGGGCCCTTGGCACAGGAAGGGCAGCGTTTTATGGTCCTTGGACAATCGCCGGCTCTATGCCCTACAGCTGGTGGCCATGGATCTCTGGCCCCGGCACTGCCGGGTGCGCTGTCTGAGCCGTGAGCGGCTGCCGAGACACAAGCTGAAGACGCAGTACCGCCACTGGGATGACCGTTACATACTACGGGAAAGCAATGGATACCCTCTGGTAAACTGTTACATAGCTACGGAAAATCACCATTTCTAATGGGAAAATCCACTATTTCTATGGCCCTTTTCAATAGCAAACTGTTAGTTTACCAGAGGGTAGTGGAAAGCCTGGGGTAAACGTTGACAGTTCGATGTGGAACACCCATATATCATGGTGGGTGTCCACATCGAACTCTTCGTTGGAGAGGGTAGGGGTGATAACCTTCAGTTCCTACTCTCGGTCCTCAGTCCCGAAACTGACGGTGACACTGTTTAGAGCTAAATACATACTGTATACTGTATATATATATATATCTATATATATGTATGTGTGGGTGTATGTATGTGTATACATATATAATAACAAGATATATGTATATATATATATATTTATATATATATATATGCACATGTATGTGTGTGTGTGTGTAAGTTGAATCAATTTTTGTAGGGTGTCATAGATTGGGATGACAAGCTGTGATTAGCTGGGCCAAGTGTTGCTGGTGAAAGGTAGGTTGACGACCTCACTGGAATGATGGTGAACGTAAGGGGCAACTATCCCAGGTTGGCCTTATGTCAGGTGTGTGAACTATTATAAATTCAGATTATATTTGTTGTGCTACATGATTCGATGTAAACAAGTCAAAAAAAGGCTGATGTTGAGATATTTTTACGTCACAATTTCAGCCCTGTTGATGAGTTGATGTAGGAGAAAGTAATGAGGCCAAAGAACAAACACACATTTTCATGGCGGAAGCGGCTGTAGGGACGCGTAGTATGGGTCAATGAGTATCCTGCTTCGGCTGCAGTTTAATTTTGTTTCATATTTCCCGGGTGTTGAACATGTTCCGGCAGCCATCTGGACCTGGACCGATCTGGACCTAGGTGAAGTCAGTTCACTGGGGACCCCATTTTGACAAGCTTGAGGTTCCTGCGAAAAAGATCGCACGGTTCCTATATTTATCGCCATCATAAGAATTGAGATTTCGATTCTTTCAGGACCACTTTATTTTTGCTGGGGAGGTGTTGCCTTATGCGACATGTCAGCACCAATCGCATCGTTGCATTTGAAGCCAGGGGATCATCCGTTGGATCCAACGGATCAAATTTGGATTTCACCCTGGGATTCCCCATGGATGTTGGCCACCAATCGCCATTCAGCGTTTTCAGTTGGAAGTTCCATCTCAAATGTATGACATCAGCCATCAGCATCCTTTGTAGAGGTTATAGAAAAATTATGATGTCATAAATGTATTCATCACCGTGCGTCCTGGTGCCGTGCATGCGCCAGGCAAGTTCAACACCACGTCTGATGGTCGAACCATTGCAGTCACCACGAGGTCGGGTCCATATGGGTCCTTTCTGACGGTTGTTGTTGGATCGAAAGGGGCATGTAGCAACCGCATAATCGATACAAAAGTGGGAAACATGGAGAATATGTGTTAAATTAAATATAACCTCTGGTTATTTAACATAGTCATGGAAAACCCCCTATAAATGGAGGTTTTAATGGGAAAATCATCCAAAATTAGCAATTTTTCATGGCTATGTGAAATAACCAGAGGGTATTGATAAATCATCTATACTATCCTGGAAACTGTTTTCGGCATCTTTTTGGGGATTGATATAGCTCCAAATGGCAATCCTTAATGGGGAAAACTATCATCAGCGAATAGATTTAGGGTATATAATACCTATTTTCAGAAACTCATATCCAACCATCAGAAATTGTTGCTGGGCTTTGAAACATGCCTGATGGATCTGCAAAATAATTCGCAGAGATGGATTGTTTGCTAGCATTCAGCAGGAACAACCAATCCCTTGTTCAATTGGATCAAGAACCGTGGGTTGAAGTTGCTTCCCCATTTCCAGCTGCCAGGTATCAAAATTTTGACACCTGGAACTGGCAAGAGAGGGCCGCTGAGATTGAGTTGCCACCCGGCTGTTCCGGATTGGAGGTTGGACCATTGGTGAAAGGGTCTGCAGAAGGGTGGCGCACAATTGGCTCTGGCAGTTTCAAACATTTTTTTGATTTTCCATCCATTAAAAATGAGTCATGATGTGAATCAAATTCATGGTTTTGGGGATGGGTTGGAGCCACTCAGCAGTTCCGAAACCCTTACATCTTGAACTGATTATGATCTACTACGGTGAGCCACAGGGTAGCTGCTGCCCAGTGACTCATAAACATGAGCCAAAACCTTGCCAGAAAATGGTTGAATGCAGATGTCTGAACGGCTTACGCCCATCTATGGATGGCATTTTTTTCTGAATGGTTTGTTCTGAGTTTTCAGACGAACCAAGCCATTACAGTATATAAAGATTGAGGTGCAGGGACCACACACATTGGATCGAACCATTGTTTTTTGTGGTCTCATTTCCCTTGAACCAACCCATGTTTGCTTGGTAACCCTCATCCCTCCCCATCTTTTTTTCAGATCCCCATCTTTTTGTCACAGCAAACTCCGATTTGTCGTCCTCGATCCAACAGTTGGTTTCTAATGGATCAAGCTTGGGCCCCTTGGAACCCCTTTCGAATGTTGGAGAAGTTATCAAGTCATCACAGTAACATGTTCATACATCTTCGAAAAAAGGTCATCTTCATTAGTCCTGGATTGATCATCCACATCCATCCACACCAAAAAGGTAAGTACTAGATATTACTAGATATCCTCATCATATAGATAAAAATAACTTTATGATAAATCACATTTACCAGATGTCAGATGATATCAGACCATCTGCCAAAAAAATCTAGATGATCATAGATATCCATTAGTTACACTAAATAACATATACATATACTGGGCTTGGCTCGTCTTTAGCCTCTGGCTAGACTCCTGGAGATGGCGATGGAGAGAGAGAGAGAGAGATACATATCCAACACTCACAGATATTACATATACTAGATACTGCAATATATATATATATATATGTATACACATATCCCACCATTTTTGGGCCGGGCACAGCCATCAGCCATCTGGCAGCGTTCCCAGGTACTCCTTATCCAAACGCCTCAGCGTGATCTTCACCACCTTCGAAGCTCTGCCGGTGCTGGGCGCCATGCTCTTCCGCACGGGATACACGGGGCTCCAGTCACGCTGGCCGTTGATCATCAGCTCCTTGGGGAGATTTCGGGGGAGTTGATGAAAGAAAGATCTGTAAAAAGTGTGGGTTTTGACTAAGGAAAACCCTGAGATTTTAAATGTCAAAACAGAAAAACACATAAAGCATGTGGATTTGATCCAGTTTGATCAACAAAAAAGTGGGGTGTCACCAGCAACAACGGACGGGTTAACGATGGAGAATTTATAGGACACTTCCGGACAGTGAAAAATATACAACGCTTGGAAACCACAAACACTTGGTAAATCCCCCTGGGACCATCAGATGCGGATTTTCCCAAGGCTTTTTGCTGGCCTTTTCTTTGGACTTCACGCGTCAGCAAGTGCCCTTCCTGGAAAAACAGCTCTGCCACTGGCAAGTCCAAGCAATCCAGCGCGGCGAATCCTTGATCAAGTGCCTTAAGTTGACCAGTGTGGTGTTTTGGGGGTACCCTCTGGTAAACTAACATAGCTATGGAAAATCACATTTTTTATGGGAAACTCAACTATAAATTGCCATTTTCAATAGCTAAATAGCTATATATGTTAAATTACTAGAGGGTACATGGCGGTAGTGGTTTCCGGGAAAATGACGTGACACATCAAACGCAAATATCATAGGTCATCACAAAGTGGCCGAAGCACTTCTAGCATCACTACTCAGACATTAAGACTTCAAGTGGATATAAGTGGGATGGTCATCACCAACCCGCCTAATCTTGTTTGGCACTCATCCACTGCAGTGGCTGGTTGGTGGTGTCAACGGTGTCAACTGCTTTTTCCATCCCCCAGTTTCAATGGTAAAGCTAAAATCACAACATTAACTCAAAAATCAACAACATATAGCCACCATGACGTTCCGCTGAGCCTTTCCCTTAAACCAACCCATTGACAATCAATCAGATGTTACCTCATGTTATATCCTTAGTATATCCACTGTATCTCCGCGGTTTTGATATGTTCTTCGATTCACCCCATCCATTTTTGCTGACCTCAGGCTGTCATGGCAAGGGGATGATGTGCAGGGGATGTGCAAGTTGCAGTTCCCTGGCAACGAAAAGATGGTACTGCCCTGAATGACGTAGGTACTGACGATGGTACTGGTGAATGGTCGATTTCTGGTGCAAATGGATGCAACCGAAAACAATGTATACATGCAATACATGTATACGTACATATACATATACATATACATAATACATATACATATACATATATATATATATAATATATCATATATCGGTGTGTGCATATACATATGCATATTTGGACATGTCCTGCGAAATCTGAGTTTTTTTTTATGAATAGCACGGCCGCCATTCAAAGGTAAAACCTGGAGGCTCCCAGGGACGAGCCAAGGGCGAGCGGTTTGGAGCCAGGGGTTCTGTGCTTGATAGAACTAGTGCAGTAGGGGATTCATCACCCACACACAGACACAGACACACACACACAGATAACAAAACACATATAGAGAGATAGATAGATAGATAGATAGATAGATCGCTCGATAGATCAATAGATAAATCATATTATAGGATATCGCATCTATCTATCTATCTATCTATCTATCTATCGAGCGATCGATCTATCTATCTATCTATCTATCTATCTAATCTATCTAATCTATCTAATCTATCTAATCTATCTAATCTATCTAATCTATCTAATCTATCTAATCTATC
>BGPT01001246.1:55378-125948 GCA_003297045.1 Symbiodinium sp. clade C Y103 | reverse complement strand
ATCTATCTATCTATCTATCTATCTATCTATCTATCTATCTATCTATCTATCTATCTATCTATCTTATCTATCTTATCTATCTTATCTATCTATCTATCTTATCTATCTTATCTATCTATCTATCTTATCTATCTTATCTATCTATCTATCTATCTATCTATCTATCTATCTGTCTATCTATCTTATCTATCTTATCTATCTTATCTATCTTATCTATCTTATCTATCTTATCTATCTTATCTATCTATCTATCTTATCTATTCTATCTATCTATCTATCTATCTATCTATCTATCTATCTATCTATCTATCTATCTATCTATCTATCTATCTATCTATCTATCTATCTATCTATATACATTCCATTCTCATTCCACTCGGTCCCCAGGCTGGCCGCCCTCATGGCTCTCAGTTTGCTGATGATGCTGCCAGGTATCTCCGGCATCGCGGAGGCGAGTGAAACCCACTGGGTCAAACGGTTTTGGTGGATGGATTTGGGGAACTGAACCCTCTGGTAGTTAAACGTAGCTATGGAAATCCTCTATAAATGGAGGTTTCTAGCTGGGAAAATCATCTATAAATGGGATATTCAATGGAATACCCCCAGTTTCAATGGATTGGTTGAAGGGAAAAATTACAGGAAACCATGGATTTTCCCATGAAAGTTGGATTGATCCTCTGGTAAACTAACAGTTTGCTATTGAAAATGGCCATAGAAATAGTGGATTTTCAGGATTTTCCCCATAAAAGGATGATTTTCTATAGCTATGTTAATTTACCGGAGGGTAGCCCCACTTGAGTTTGATATCATCAGTCCCTTGCATATTAGATTCCCTCTGGTAAACATTTATAAATATACATAAATATGGAAACACCCCAATTTAGTGGGTAAATCATCTGTAAATGGTCCATTTTCCATAGGTATGTGTTTACTGGAGGGTAATCATTTCATATTCAGGGGGTTAAGATCTCTTCTGGTAATTTAACCACCGCAACTGTACTCAACAATGACATCTAACCGTTCAGTGCTGACATATATCGTCAATCATAAACATACAACATCTTATTTGTTTTTAAATCATCAATCACCTTTCTCCAGGCATTAAATTATAACAAATTATATATGTATATACATATAGATATACACACCATACCTATCATCCCTTCTATCCAATATCCATTATCTTCTTCCCTCTATCCATCATCCATCGCTTCCAACAACAACGCGAGGTCAAAGTGAGATCCTCGGTCTTCTCCTGTTGGTTGGGCGTGGCCTTTATGCTCGTCATCCAGCGGCCTGGTGTTCCAACGAAACTGCCGGCTGGGCATTGGAAGATTGGACCGACTTTGTCGGGGTAAGTCATAGTGGGGATGGGTTTATATGGAATATGTCATCAATATGGAACTTAATATGTAACTTAATATGAATTTATCCCTCTGGTAATTAAACGTAGCTATTGAAAATGGCCCTAAAAATAGTGGATTTTCCCATTAAAAATGGTGATTTCCCATAGTTATGTTAGTTTACCAGATGGTATTGGGGATGGGTGACTATTCTTTTGTGGGATTTCTATAATTAATGTGAACATGAATGGAAATCGAAAGTACGTTAAGATTTAAGTGCTAGGTTTGGGGGTTGGACATAATGATTTGAGAATCATCATGATTTGCCCAGATTGGGGAGAGTTTCAAACACCGGGCTGTTGAAGGGAAAAATCAGATCCGAAACCCCTGTTTTATTGATTGAAACAAGAATGGTCTCTGGTTGATTAACAAAAACACTAGCTGAAGCCAATTCTATGAAACAACAGATGGACATGACAGGCACAACGGGGTTTTGAGCCCAAAGAACTATTGATCATGAGCCGATGTAACGAACGGAAAGGTCTCCACAAACAACAAAGACGCAGGCGGTGTGAAATAGACTACAAGAGTATGAAACAACCAGAACTTCTGGATGTAACTCTGGATTTTGTTTCCTCCAGGAAATTCAACGAGAAGTAGTTACTGAGTAGTGGAAAGCCTTGGGAAAACCACTGGCTCAATAGCTCAGTTGGATGATTCTGTGCTCATTTGGGGGATACCATCAACTCTACCCAAGATATCCTTTGGTAATTTAGCAGGATTTAATGGGATTTACTGGTGATACATATGCAAGATAGATATAATGGTTTAACTATAGATATAGCCACAGAAGGTTCAACATACAGAGTTGTTGTCTTCGTTCCCCGATCTAAATCCTAATTAAATTGCAAATACGAACAGGGGAAGGCTCTGGTGAACCATTCTTTCAAGTCCTGTACCTAGACTGGCTGGTATAGAAGTGGTATCTGGCCATGGCTAGTAAGTCAGCAAATGAGGGTGCTGAAATATTAGTTAATTTATGTTAATTTTGTTCATATCTGATCTACAGCCATATAGTGGGGTTTAACTGTACCCAACAGACATGCAGTAATTGGGGGAGGCGCCACCTTGCAGTTGCTCAGAATCCATACTTCGTTGGTGCTTTGAAGCACAGCACAACGACAGGTTGATGTTTGCTCTTCAGCGCAGTGAGAGCAGCGACAAAGTCGACGATGCCGCAGAGCGACTCAGCGGCGATGCTTATCATATGGGGGGTTCCATAGCTGGGGAATCCCCCAAAAACCATGGGAAATGGATGGTTTATTTCATGGAAAATCCACCTGTAAATGGATGATTTGGGAGGTTTTTTACAAAACCTCCATACGAACCATGATTCACCACTGTTTCGTGCAGGAGTGTTCTATCGTTTCGGGGGATCAGTATGCCTTTTGTTGAGAGGATGCAAGTCTTCAAGACAGACAGGTCTTCTTTGCTAAATCATGCCTCTACTAGTAGCCCTACCGAACATTAATACTGGCCTACCGAAGCCAATCATAATCAATAATAATTATACCTAATTACGGATAGGGATCTAGAATTATCCTGAAATGATACCTAGCCGCCTAAATCATACCCGAACCGCTCCTTCAGAAGGTACTTGGATCCATAGGGAATGATCAGGACAATAGCATGAACAATATTAACAATCCTCCACCTTGGGTGGGTAGTTTATATAATCATTTAGTGTTTTGCTATAAATGGAAAATCACCATAACCAGCAAACGATTTTTTTCTGTAGGCTATCAAAGATTGAACATGTAACGGTAGCTCTACATTGTACATATGTACATGGCTGCCACACACTGACAGGGGGTAGTTAGCCGATGCTGCCATCCGCCTAGGCCAGCCTCCGACAACGAAGACGGAAGTGACGACAAACCTGAGCCAGCGGCCGCTGACACGTAGAATACCGCGGGATATTTGGGTAATTTATATGAAAACTAAACATGGTGGATTTCATTCGCAGTGATCTGGGAATTCAAGATATGTTCTAATGTTCAAGGTGGAAAAATCTGATCAGCGCAGAGTTCAGATGTTTTTGGAGGATTCTTGGGCACCAAACATGGCAGAGAAAACCGCTTAGCCCAAGAAATAATGCTCAATATTGGGAACCCGTCGGTTTGATGGTCCTTAATTCGGGGCCTGGATTCTCATATAGATTGCCCAGATGAGATGTTGCCGTCGGATTTGCAACATTCGCTGCGCTATGATAGGACCTAGGATGCTTTCAGCATACGAGTCGTGTAGTTCCGAGTTCATTTGATTTGCCAACATTTACGTTTACATATACCCTCTGGTAAACGAACATAGCTATTGAAAATGGCCATAGAAATAGTGGATTTTCCCATGAAAAATGGTGATTTTCCATAGCAAACTGTTAGTTCACCAGATACCCAAAAACTGGCCCTGAATTTGTGTCGACGATGGATTTGATGGGGACATGACCCAGTCATGTCGTAGCCGCTGTAGCCAGAGATGTATTGCATCTAGCAGGTATAGAGATGTGGATCATTTTTTCGCTTCCGAAGCCACACTTTTGACCAATTAGATGGAGGTGTCCAATTCATATGGGTATCCATGGGTATTTTAAACCATATTGGTTTTTCCCATTGACAATGACCAATTTTGGATGGGGGCCATAGCATATGATAGCATAGCATCAAGCCCCATGATTCGGCTGACACTGTCCCACTTGTACCAGCTTTGCATCGAGCATCCGCCAAACGCTCGCGTCCGCGCAGAAAAGTGATAGTGAAAGACAGGCAGATGATCCATGAAGTTAGCGGTTTGAAGCTGAGTTGATGAGATCATTTTGGATCATTTGGATCATATTGGATCGTTGCCCTGGAGTAAAACCAACATTGTTCAACATAGATGGTGGCAATCTCATGGTTTTCCTTGGACAATGATCTACAGATATCATCAGATATCATCAGGCGTAGATTCATTAGATGGGTTTTTCACATCTACGTTAGTTTACAGGAGGGTGCATCTTATTGTCTATGTATCAAGGGTCATACCCCAACTACTCACCACTGTAGCAAATCCTGGGGCTGGGGTTCCTCTGACCGTCTGACCTGGGCATCAAGGCCCACTGGAGCGAAACCGACTCTCCTGATGTTCAACAAGGGAACCCTAAAAAATCAACAAGTTGGGGTCCAAGATTATCAGATATCATTTGGATTCTACAAGTCAAGATGTGGGTCTATGATGTTGTATGCGTCATCTTCGCAGCCGTTTTGAGGTTGTCAGACCGTTCAAAAAGGTCCGATTTTGTGTTGCCATTGCGGCAATTCCCCTTAGGAGGAAACATATCATGAAAGTCGTAGAGGGGTCCTCAGCATCCTATGGTGGCTGTGACTATGATGCGATTGCGGCTCAGTATGATTCACTCCACAAGGACCCTGAAAGTCTCCAGGAAGATCGAGCAGTCGCGGGATTCTTGAGAGAGTTTCTTGGCAGATTTGGCAGGTGTTGCGGGAGTGATCCCCACCAGAACAAAAAATAAACTACAAGATTTTAGGGTCAACATGCTAGTATTCACCATTAAACACTTAGCGACCCGCGTGATGTTTGTAGAGGAAGTATAGCGCACCTGGTTTTTGCATGTTTTTGCGAGTTGCGAGGATATGCAAGCTGCCAGCCCAGGGATATCCAGGGAGTTTTGTTTGGGTCAATTTTTTGGGGGGCATACCCACACGACTACCTGCATGCTCAGTAATTACTAAAATTGACCCTTCAATTTTAGTTGACTTGTGGGTCCCTAAATTTCATCCAATTCTTAACAAAATCAAAGATTCAGAAGTACCCTGAACCATCCTTCCACCTCGCGACAGGGTCGCATTGTTACTTATATCATTCTATATCGTATATGCAATGTATATCCCCATTCTGTAGGTAAAAGCATAATGTTTGATAGTGTAATCAATCGCGTCTCCATTCTGGTTTGATAAATCCTTTATTGTTGCTGGTAATCGCATATTTTTTTCTTGCTTTTGGTTGCTTAACTCCACCATTCCCACCGGTAAGGTGATTTGATATTTTCCCAATGGGACATCTACCATTTGGGGAATAGGACATTTTTCTTATCTTGGGGCCCCTTTTTTCTAAGTCCAAGACCATTTCCCAAGATTTCCCACCATTTCCATTGCAGCTTACCTGGCTTACCTGTTGTCAGACCCACGGCAGGTACTTGTCTCCCGGTCGCAAAGTCCTCGACCTGGGCTGTGGCACCGGTCTGCTGCTGGAGCTGCTACCTCTGCAGCCGGAGGATTACAGAGGCATCGATCCCTCGGAGAAGATGCTGGAGGAGTTGCAGAGGAAGTTTCCGAAGCATGAGACCAAGAAGAAGGCGCTGGTGATGTTGGAAGTTGTGACCAGGTCATTTGTTGGTGTAACCCCAAATTTGGAACATTTGAACAGCTTTCGAGTACGGGCACATGTGTAGTAAACCCAAAAATTGTAAATTGGATCAAGCTACTCGTTACGCCAAAATAGGATTGTATCTCCAGGGATGCAGCAGGACGGGATCAAAATTTCAGACTTATGGGGAGATTTTGGCTGGTCTTGTGTGGTTTCATTCTACGTCACCCATTTTTTGAGGAAACTTCATTGGATTATTGGATTGGTTTTTACGTGATGTTTTACAGGAAAGATCCATAATGTGGCAATGCCACGAATAAACGATCCCCAAGTCAGCACCATTTTGATGGGTGGGATTGAAACCCCAAAATGGTAGTTGCGTATGGCATTGGGTTTACCACATTCATTCCACCTATCCATATTTCATCGATTTCTGTTAGCTACATACCATTTTATACCCATTGTTCACCATCATGAGCCGTCATTGAATCACACCATGTTGGGTTGCCCCATGGTAAAAGCCATGGTATTTCAGGCCTTTGGAACAGAAGATTTGGAGGACCTGGAGCGGGCATTTTATTCGTCTGTGAGATTGTGGAAGGTACAATGGTTACCACTCCAATTAGATATGACATGATATGAATTGATATGATATGACATGTTCAATGTTCATAAGTTTTTTTTTTTTTTTTCGAATTTTGTGCGACTTTTTCATTGCAAGTTTCATTGCAAGTTTCATGGGCATTCATGGGGCCGAAAGCCAGGATGTTGATGTGGCAGTTTCACTCTTTGGACCCATCAGCTATGTTGATCCAGACTTGGTCTTCCAGCTGGTCTCCAGCGGTGTGACCGAGCGAAAAATTGGGACCACCTACTCGTATGTAAAGGTCACTGCTATGGGAGCTTAGCACAGGACAGACATGTACAGTCATGTGCACTTCTGTACCAAAGATCATGATATAAACCCACAGTCAGTCATTGAAAGATTTCGAAAACAGCTCAGTGAACTGGCTACTCTGCCAGTCCCTGGCAGGGCCTCAGTTGTCTCGGGATTTAGGATCCCAGTTAAAGATTCAACCTGGCAGAGGCTATCTCAGAATCCCAATTTGACTATGCCGACCACATGTTTTCACCACCTCCCTGTGGTTCCCCACCTTTGATCAATGCACCAACCAGTAGATCCTCGTATTTTCATGTATTTCCTGATGATCAAGCAATCTTTGAATAAGTTGTTTCGGAGTTTCCTTGGTTTCGTCCGTGTCTTTTAATTTGCTCGATGATGACCCCAACTTCACTCATATGTGTGTTGTGGAATGTTGTGGACGGGTGGTTCGCCAATCAACCCGATCCCTCATGTTGTTGCTGGGATATCCATCGTATAATATTCCATCATATTGCCGCAAAATCTTACGCGTGATCTTTCTCCTCACATGCTCCCTCAATGCCCCTTAGCTAAACTGATTACATCAAACTAATCCTAATATCCAGCAAAAATCTACAAAAACTGGCGGGTTCAGTAGGACGCAGAACACCATTTTCTGGAACTTTGATTCCAGATTTCCTTAGTTAAACCATGTTAAACTAAGTTAAACCGCCATGTTTGGTGAAAATCATCTTATTTTCAGGTGAACTACTTCCTGATGTTTTACAAGGAAGGCTACCGACCGGTGACCTATGACATGTGCCAGGTGGACTTTCATCCCTATCCCTTCCAGCGCGGCCTGCCCTTGTTGAGTATATATTTTACAATCTCTATATATATATAGATCTTATAATGCTTCTATATTATATATTATGCTTCTATATGCTTCTCATGGTTATAGATGGGTTAATATCATGACTTACCATTCAATGGGATATCCCATCATCTTCCGCGTCAGACTTGGTTCTCATGGTTATATGGTGAGTCATTTAGACCTATTTAAAATGCAGATATGGGCCAATACCATTGCTGTACATCAGACTGACCAAGGTCATCATTAGATGGGGTTGATTGGAAGATCATTGAGCATCTGCATAAATTTGGTCCTGACCTTGTGCGATATGTCACTGGATGGTGTTAGTGAGGTGAATCATCCCTAAATGGCCATTTTTTTCAGGGTGAATTGTCCGGATTTATTCATGATGATGGGCATCATAAAGGAAAACGATTTCCACATGTTGCCGATGTTTTCAATGTAGTGAATTAGTAGTGGCTATCGTAATTGAACATCAATATAAGCATAAATATATATATATATATACAGTATCTGAAAACAACAAACAAGAAACCACATTCATATTCAGACATACTAAAACAAGATATAACCAGCTGCTTCGTGGTGTTCCCTATGGAAAATTTGCGTTTCTGAGCTCGCTCCTTCAGGCCCACTCCAACTGAGATCCTGCGTTCGCAAACCCAAGGATTCCTACATTCCCAAAAATGCTGGAAGGTAAAATCTGTACCAACATGTATACCAGCCCCTTTGATTATTTGTGATTGGAAATCATTGGCAAAGGGAAACATAAGTAGTGAAGGACAATACCAAGAGCAATCTTGTTTGAGATGATCCAACTGCAGCAAATCCTTGAGGATCCTACAAATTTCTTGGTGAACCAACGTGGGAACGCCATGACTTTGGGGCTGACTGCCATGCTTTGTCTCACTGCAATCCCCATGACTTCAGGATACAATCTTCCAAGCCAAGACTTTGGCAGCTTTTCGGTGGTCACCAACCTCCGCACTCCAGATGGATCTTTGGCATTTCCCATCCGCCGACAGTCCTCCCAGCGAAGAGTGGAACGGGCCAAAACGGAGCCGGCCGGGATGAGTTTCAAGAAGTCCTGTGGCGACTGGTTGTCAGCTTGATGTTTTTTTCATGATTTTGTGTGTGATTATCCAACAAGACAAGTGGGATACTAGTGGGATGTTTGCATTTTTAGCTTGTAAATGTCTATGGATGTTGATCCAGCTCAAGTGGGGATCCGGGAAAGCATGAATCACAAGAATACTAATTATTGGCATATGATGTTGTGATTCCACTACCGCATATAATCTGTATACGCGTTTGATGTTTTTGCTGGTTCCGGCCGTTCTGGCCATTATGAGAATAACTACATGCATATTAGCAACCCCCAGAAAAGAGAAAGCAATTTATCTCTGTTCTTTGGTGCGAAGATGTTTTGGTGTCACTATACAAAAGACAAATAAATATGCAAGAAAAATAGGATAATTACACAAACAAAGAAACTCAGATACATCGTCCAAAAGTGCCATGGAATGATTCCATGGATCGTTTCAACAATGTTTTGATGTTCCTTCCTCAGGACTTGCCGCGGGCGAACTTGAGCTCTACTCCTCCGAGGGCAGCAACGCCCCGCTGAAGGGACATGGGGCGCACCAGGCGCTGAAGGGCTCCTCTTTGGGGGGAACCATTGTGACCATGCTGAACGCCTACATGGGATGCCTGGATTTAAGGATTTCATGATGATCTGAGGATGATTTGCGGATGATTTGCGGATGATTTGTGGATGTTTTGGATGATCTGATTGTTCCCCATTGGTTGGTCCAGCACCATTCAATGGCAATCTACTGGGAAGGTGTGTGATCCATGTGTTCTTTTTTTGGCTCCCCGAAGAAGCGGAGCAAATCCCTAAGGATCTGGAATCTTGGTGCTTCCCTATGCCTGGAAACAAGCTGGCTGGCTCTTTGTGCTTCCGTTCATAGCGGTGGCTGTGATGATGAGCTTCACCCTATTTCTCACGGGCTTCCTGGTTCAATGGGAAACGGTCGGTCATGGAGATGTGTGGATGGAAACAGATGGAAAAACAATTCAAGCACAAGAACGCCTAAGAAAGGTCATTCCTAGAGTCGAACGGGCCAGAAAAAACTTGATTGAGGGTATCAGTCAAAGATCGTTGAATCATGTTAAACCCCAAAACCATCCAAAACCTATGTGGTTTTCTCCCCGTTTTTTGGCCCCCAACGCAGGTCCAAGCCACCAAGCCATATCTGAGGTACTCTCTTACGCCTCGTGGATGCTCGGGCCAACGAGCTGGATGTGCCAATGGTCAGCCGCGACTGGGGGATGTTGGGTCGGATGGCTTTTGGAAGGTGTGGCCAGCTGCTGTTCTCTGGTTGTGCCCTTGTGGATCTCTATGGCGGCCTGGTGTCCGGACTGATTTTGGCATCAAATCAACTGCAGCTTGGATGGTAGCAGAGTTTTTGGAGACTTTGGTCATGGATGGGATGAGATGGTGGTTTTGCATGAACTTTTGTGTGTTCACATGTTATATTGTTCATAAATGTTTGCAGAGTTTTGATAGTACATTCCCCAAAATCGGGATGATATAGAGCATGATCCCAATTGACGCTTTTTGTGACCGGCTTCAAGTAGCAGGCAGTTGCTGTTCCCTTCCCTATCAACTGCAGTTCTCAGCGTTGGCTGCTTTGGAGTTCTCCTCGTACTGCTCTTCGTGCAAGCTAGGCTCGCTTCACCATGCCCCAGGAAAACATAGACCTGGAAAATTCCCAATTTTTAGAGGCAGGTAGTCTTCGAACCCCAACCCATGGCAGGGTCTACGTTAGTTGGACGGTGATTTCAGTCGTCACCGTTCAATCTGCTGAGCCTATCCTGCGGGGTGTCATTCAGTGGGTTTCAACCCTGATTTCTCGTATGTTTATGCACATATAATAATGTATGTCATTATATATCTACAGTAGTTACATATTTATTTGCACATGTACATATAGATATCCACCTAGTCATGTACCACCTATTAGTCCATGTAGCAGTCTGTCACATTTTCCACACTGCTGGAGGCATTTCTCTTCTTTGGCAGTCGTTGGCTTGGGTAGCTTGGCAGTCGGTGAAGCCGTGGTACAGTAGTTCAACCGTCTTATTGTTTGCCATGCATGTAGACATATGCTATCCAGCTTTGAAACCAATCTCTTCTCTCCGGGGCATTTTGCCACTTAAACGTTCCACACAAATACAGAAGGTGATAGGCGGTTGTTCTAAATTGCATTGGACCAAAACAGCAACCATAGTATAGGTTATTTTTGTTTGAACCATTATTTACTATATGGGTTTATCATCCTTTTCCCCATGGAATTTGTCACTTTTGTGTGCCCCCTTGTTGATTAAATATTCCACTATATCTCCATAATTCTCCATGTTGTTGATCTCGAACTTGAGCCTGATGCTTTTGTACAAGTAGTTTCCCCAATTAACATCGTTATGTTATTCAAAGCAGTGGAGTACGGGTGTTACGAGATAAGTTGGCCGTTCCTGATTTGCAGGTCCAACCCTTCAGATTTGAATCAAACCTGGTCATTTTCTGCTGGCAATGCACATTTTCCGAGCCAAAGGGAGGTTTCAATGATGAAAATCCATGTATTAATACATGGTCCGCGCTTTTCCTATGCCACCTGGCTTTTCCATGGATTTTTGCGGGGCTATGTCATCTGCGGCTTGTCGGATCCTTTTTTAGATACCCCTGTCATTTGAGGCTAGTGTAAATGTAAATATCTATAAATGGTGGATTTTCCATTGCCATGTGAGGAGTGAATTATTTTGATTCAGTCATTGAATCAAAGTGATGAAAACACCTTTTTTTTGATTAAGTCATTGGATTGGTTTAAGGGAAAATTTACAGGAAACCATGGATTTTCCCATTCAAATATCGAGGTTTCCTGTAAATTTTCCCATTAAACAATCCAACGATTAAGCATTGGACCGTCATCCTTGTTGATCACCATCTTAATGGCATCAACGACCAGAATCATTAACACACTAATAATGCAAACAGCAAGGCTTGCCTGAAGGGGAGCTAAGTTGAGTCAAATAACTTGCTATGGTCTTTGGTTGATTAGGGGGACACAACTGATATGTAGATATAATTATATAGAAATATATACATGCAGTATCTATATATACATAGCTAAAGTATTCATGTGGGTTGCTAAGTTGAAGCAACAAACATCACTGGGGGGGGGCCCTTGACCAACAGCAGGTAGCATGCTGATCATCCTGGCTTGCCTCCTGATCACCGGTGGCGAGCTGGTGGCTCTTGGCGAGGTGGCAGAAGACCAGGCCTGGGAAGCTCCCCCTTTGGGGGGGAAATGGGTGGAAAAACATTGGAAAACACGTGGGAAAACCATGGGTAACGGATACCATGGGAAAACCTGGGAAAATCCGTAGAAAAACATGGTGGGCTTGGGATTTGAAAATGATCGAGAGTGGCCAAGTAGGTAGTTTCCTCTATTTTGTACCCAAATCATTTGGAATATCCCCAGTGATGTCTAGTAATGTTTCAGGGTTACATGCAGGTTGGGAAACCACCTAACTGGGGTGCGGATCCAAGTGACCCCCCAATGAATCCACGTTTTTTTATTGAATCTATTCATGTTACCAGTAGAGGCCTATCTATGGGTGAAATTAGGAGGGAAAAAATCACTCAGTAGACCTACCAACGAAGGGACATTTCCCGGGCATATCTTGCTATAAATAGATGTAAAGGGTTATGTATTTATTACCCAAGATGCATTTTTTTTTACATCTATACTTTTTGAATTATTGGTTTCAAATTGTTTCATCCCATATTTTCGGTTGGTTCTATCATGGTTCAATGTTCTATTCCATATCTGTGTTGGTTGAACGATCCTAAAGTGTTGGTTACATCATGATTATCAGATTGGGTACATCATGTCAACTTCAACAAATCCCTCATTCTTATTGCTTGAACCCCCACATGTTGCCCGGATTTAGGACAGGTTTTGGTACCTTTTGCTATGGAAAATGCTACTTTATAGATGATGTACCTATGGAATTGGTGATTTTCCAGTTCTATCTGATTGACCTCATAATATCCCATAATATCCAAGTCAATCCCATTCTCCATTTTCAATCTCCATCAAATCACCCTGAAAAATCACCAACTGGTTCACCGCCTGTCAGGTGATGGTAAACTGGGCCGGACTTCCCCCAGCTGCAGGGGTGACCATTTACACCTTCATGGTGCATTCAGAAGCGCCATTGGTCTATCAGCTGATGGAGGTGCCAAACCAGAGGGGTTCGACGCAGGGTTCGAGGCGGCTATGCTATGGATGGCTAGCTATGGGGGTTCAACAAGACTATGGTGTTTTTCTTTACGGTCATTGGAGGTTTCAAATATGATTTTCCATGATTTTCCTAGTGTGAGAATTTCAAATTCCACATTTTTGAGGCTTTAATCTCTGATCATTCGGTTCCTGAGCTGGATGAATGAAAGCGGCTTGCGGGAGGTTAGCTGCTTTTCTAGGATGGCTTTCCCCAACCCAACGTATGATGATGCCACGTAATCCCATTTGATTCAAGTTTTGTTCAGGAAACCACTGCCCAGGGAGGCTTCTCTAGGGAGTAAACTTTCCACAGGAATCCAATGATTGCATGAAAATATGATGCTAGAAAGCAAGAACAACATGATCCATTGCACCTGCCCATGTTTTTTTTTTTCTGGGAAACCGCCTGTTGTAGGTAGTTTGGTTAGTATTTGATTGAACTTTTGCACAACATGGCGATCTATACGCCCAGCCAGACGTATCTTAGCAACATGTGTAAGATTGGCCATGTTTTGATTTGCTAAATGTTGATCCCCTCCAGGACCGCTCCAAATGGAGCCAAGCTGTACTGTGCAGCACGGGGCTTGCAGCTGCATTTTTTGTGGCTCTTGCAATGCTGTGCTACAGCTTCTTGGTCGTTGCGTTTGCGAAGTTTTGATATCATTATTTGTGTCTCTTTGGGGTGATTGCAACAAGTTGGCTACATTGTGTAGGGTCTAAATAATGAAGCTCCAAAATATATCATGTCCAAAATACGCCAGACACACAAAGGTCCGAATGGTTCGAAAATACAATTAACAATAAAACGTACAGTGACCACATACAGTAGCAATATATAATATATACTGTATAGGATCTATCCATCTCTATCCAAGACCTGTCCAAGAGTCCAAGACCGCGAGTTTGGAAGTACTGAGTCCTACCTTTCTGATTTGGTCCAGGTTTCTTCGGCGACGGCACGGCGCAGTCCTTCCCTATGAATTTGGGCCGCAGTCCATCTGACCTGCAGCTGCTGCCTGGAGAACTAAACGGTGCCATGAGTGCCCTCTGCCTGATCAGTGTGACACTGAAGTTGCTGGTGAATGTGCCACTGCTGGCAGCTCCCATTCTGGGGCCTTTGCAGGAGATTTTTGTTGCGATGTTTCTTTTTTGTGTTTGCGGGGTGGCCTTTTTTCCGATATTCTTGGGGGAAGGATGGAAGTTGGCAAAAGAATCTAGAAAGCTGTAACATATTTTTTTGGGCATTATAGATAAATAAATAAATAGATATATATATATAAGCACATAGATACACACACACATGTATATATATATATATATTTATGTACATATTACATAAAATATGCATACATACATACATACATACATACATACATACATACATACATACATACATACATACATACATACATACATACATATATATATATGCATATACAATAGCACCTGGAAACCTCAGTATTTGGATTCACCTTGCCGTTCCAGGAGTGCTCGCACATTACCGGCTGCTGGATGAAGGTCCTCTTTTCTCTGGTCACCGCCTGCCTGTGCCTCTTCTTACACGATGATGCAGCCTTTGTGATCGAACTGGTGGCTGGGCAACACCTTGGAGTGGTGAGATGGCATGCTCTGAGAGTAGAAGCAGATAGATATTAAAAAAACACACATGGCATTCAACATGTTGTGCTCATATGCAGTACAGTGTATGTATATATATATATAATCATATATACACACAAGTATATATAAGAAAGTAAACAATGTAGATATACACGTGCATACATAGTGCGCACCTGTGCTGATGGCTAGGTGGGCATCGTGCCACAGAACTTCATTTGCATCGTGCTGCCGTGCGCGGCCCTGCTGAAGCTGCATGGGGACTTGGGAGGTCAGGGGGTCGAAGGTGGATGGGAAAAGTATAGCGAACTCGCTCGTTGACCGCACCAAAATTTGATGGTTTAATGGTTACCCTCAACCATCAACGACCATCAATGGTTTTATGGGGATCTAACTAGCCAACACAAAATGGTGATAGAATAGGGATAGAATGGGAGTACAATAAAATATTCATTGAATATGAATGGACATACCAATTTAACATAGGGAAAAACATCAGCTATATGGAAATTCAATAAAAACCCTAGAACATATGTTCCATCACCATTTAGCATATTTATAGATGGTTACCCTCTGGCAATGAAACATGGCAATGGAAATCCCCAAGCTAAAAGGAGCTTTGAAAGGCAAAATCATCTGTAAACTGGGGATGTTGAATTGCTACGTTTGATTACCGGAGGGTAGTATAAGGTTATACCGTACCAGAAGGATATAGAAAAGGGGAATAATTTAGCTTTAGTTTTGCCGAACATGGATGAACATGGTTTATATACTGGCTTACAGTAGCACAACGGTTGGCTATATGAGACTTTGAGCCTTATGATGATTTGCCGAGACGAAGGGGCTGTTCATGACCAGGTAAGGTCAAAGCAATGTCCAGTGATCTGTCGGTTGCGTATGCGTGAGTTTTCTTTGAACTTCCCATTTGCAAGGAAGTTTGTTGGATATGTTTTGGCAAGTGATTAGTCACTACCGATCATTTTTCTTCCTGCGTGAAGATGAACATGTTTGTTGCTTTCTAGTATCACTGCCACTAGTGATTATCATCATCATAGCTTCCCTTGAATGATTCAGTGACACTTACAAAAACATATTATATGTTTGTCACATTTCACCATGGGAGGCCTTCGAAGTTGCATCCTTTGGTTGCTGATCGTCAGCTTTGCGATCTATGGCCTGGGTGCTACGGTGGCGGTTGTGTTGGAGAATGTGTCCTGGATTTCTGGAAAAATGGAATTGTTTCAGGGAAAAACTGCAGGAAAACTAGACATGTTCTCTTGGGCAAACCTACAGGAAACCATGGTTTTTCATTGTTTTTACTCTCTAAATCTGGTTTTCCTGCAGGTTTTTCCCTTTTAATGCTGGAATGATGATGATTCTGTTTCTTCTTGTGATGGTCAATCTACTGGGAAAACAAGAAGCTTGGAATCTATATGGGGCTTTACGCTTTTCTTTGAATGCCCCCTTTGAACAAATCAAAGGTGTGGAAGAAGCTGGCACTTGACGTTGCATAGGATGAAGCTTGCTTCAATCCTCAGACTGATGAAATACCTCGGCTCACCTGCAGCCCTTTTGCTGATTCGCTCCGCAAAAACTGGAATTAATGGTGGTGATATTTAGTTGTGCCATCCCTAAGTGAGATGGTGATTTCGACCACCTTAAAATCTTGCTGATTTGCAGCCACTCTTGCGACTTTCAATTCTTTTGAATTTTGCCGCACTCTGACGTGGTGCGCCAGCCAGTTCCCCTTTGAAATGGTTGGAATGTGCTCTGTACAGATGCACAGATGCAGTGACCACCCCGCTCGGTTGAGATGGCCTTTGTTGATCGTTGTATAGGGCTGTACCGCTGCCACTGGTCCTGCCACACGCCATTTTGAACGCCTCCAAGCCAGGGTTTATGGCAGGCAAGTTGAAAAACTCGGAGGTAGGGTCGTGTCAATGGTGATAGTGACAGGTGTAATCAATGGTTCTGAAATATTAATTCAAACAGATGTAGATCGTAGCCCTTGCTATCCCACAAGCATTTGGTGACTGCTGTGACCACAAGAGTTGTTTTATGTTGTTTTGCCAGGTTCATCGGCCAATTTGAGCCATCAATCAATGGAAACACTTCATATACACAATAATGTGATATATTAAGATTAGTATCTAGAATCTATAATATGATTTGATGTATAGTTTGATTTGTTGCAGGGGGCATAAGGGTTTCCACAGGGCATAAGGGTTTCCACAAACAATCCCTTAAAAACTCACCTCCAGCAAACCATGAAATCGCCCCCCCAAATTATGGATGTGGGGGCTCCAGGTCGATGATAAATGGTTGATAACCCTAGATCAATACGTTCTCCCCAAATGTTGTTATTCCACTGGCGGATTAAAAGACCACATATATATATAATTATATGTATATGTATCAACTTTGTGGTGGTTAGGAGGGATCTTAAGCCGGAGGCTATGGGTGTCCACATTGCCCATTGAATTGGCAACCAACGACCTACTAAGAGTTGCCCATGCACCTGGATAGACATGTGCACTTCTATGCATGATCATGATGCAACAGTCAGTGCTTGCAAGATTCCTTCAGCTCAGTTCTTTGTACTCTGCAAGTCCCTGATGAACACATGATACTGTGACTGTGGATGGAAGAAATCCTGCCCCAGCTGGTACTCGTAAGTATTTGTAACTATGAAGCACTGCAAATAATGGAATTGGTCGACCATCTACCAACTTCTTCCATCCACAGTTTACCAAAAAAAAAACCTTCAAAAATCCAATCACCATGTTTGTTGGTCCAAAACCCATCAATTCACCATCTTCAATTGGATTTATAGGAAAATCATAATTATAACCATAAAATCTCAATTTTGTTGGTTAGTAAATCCCATCCCAGAAACTGCTGCGCTTTCGTACCCTTCTGTGGCTTGCAGGCCTTGGCTGCGTTACCTGAAGCCGCACGAGTACCCCGACTGCCGGAAGGGAGGTACCTGCTAGGTGGACATGAGTCACAATTTAAGCCCAGTTTGACCACCGATTTTTAGTATATCTTCAATATTAACTATAGTATTAACAATCTAATTCTTGGAGTACCCAATTTTGACCCATACCCATGTGAATCTGAAATATGCTGAAATATGATTGAAATAGCGGGAAATGACGTTTTTCCAGGGTAGTTTTGGATATGATTACTCTATAATGCATACAATCTAGCCTGGATAATCTTGGCAAGTGGAAAGTTGACCTTTTTTTTTTGTAAATCCCCAAGAAACTGTGGATTTTCCACTGCCATGTTTGAACATGATGCTGCGCTTCAAAACTACTGTCAACATGGGCGCTTTACTTGGGTTTGTCTGAAAACATGGTACCCCAAAATCCAGCGGTTTATCATAATTTTGAGGGTATGCACCATTTTCAGACAGACACACTCACTTCCTGGTGGTCGCAAAATGCGTGATGATCCTCACTTTGGCGTTCCGGTGTCGCCAATGACCTGAATGTTTTGTGGCCTTGACACCACCAACATTCTTCGGAAGAAGCCCCTCGCCCAAACAAGCACAGATCCTGACGAATATAGATAGAACTGCAGTGGACACTAATTTTCCAAACCCCCGACAGGTGGCAGGGTCTATATTGATTGAGGGGGATGGCATCTGAATTTTTAGGGTATCGCCAAGACATGGGTATGGCAATGTATGGTATGATGACCCAACTCATCAAATGGGACACCACCAAGAATGACATTTGGTTGAAAGAGTGGTAGCTGGCCGGACCGTTGCACACAGATTCATGTCGGAAGATGGTTGATTCCCGTTTCCGATTTATAGAGCCTGCAGCTGCAATTCCCCAAAAGCTCCGGTAGCTTGCCTGACATCCCCCCAGCCCGCTGCGAAACCCCGAGGCTGGGAAAATTGCAAAGGTCAAGGAGGGGATCTTGAAGAGACTCAAGGCTCAGGCCCGTCATGATGAAAAAACCGGATTGGAACTGGCCAAAATTGACCCGCTGGTAAACTCACATAGCTATGGAACATCACCATCTTTTCATGGGAAAATCCACTATTTCTATGGCCATGTTCAATGGCTATGTTAAATTACCAGGGGGTACGTCAGGTGATTGCAAAATTGGTTTCTTTCCATAGACATGGGACGATGATAGCAATTGACGAAGATATCGATGGGTTGAATTCACCAAGCAGAGACCCTCTGGTAATCAAACATGGCAACGGAAAATTCCTCCTCATAGATGATCTTCCCACTGAAACTTCCATTTGTAGGGGATTTCCCAGTTCCATGTTTGATGACCCCGGAGGGTGAGTGAGAAAAGACGTAAAAGGGTTCATGCAGAAACCTCTACATTAGAGGTCCTTAGTTGAAAATGGCTCGCAAACCATGGAAGGCCATATGGTGAACTACTTAAAGCATCTTAAAGCAATAACGTGACTTGATGGTGACGTTGAAAGGTGCTGTTGTTTTTTCGCAGCCATTTGGGATTGTATACTAACTCCGTATGTATTGTTCCAGTATCCGTGGGGCTCCCAAAAGGCCTAGAGGTGCTCCCAAAAGGTTTAGAGTACGCACTTCTTACCAGAGAACTTGCTGCCAAACCCTGTTACGACACAAGCTCTGGAAGCAGAGCCTGTGCTTGAGAAACAATCTTTTAAAGGGCTTCTGATTTTCCCAGATGAACATGTTGGCCAAATCGATAACGTAGCGATAACTATAACGAACAGAATTCCGCAGAAACAGAAGGCGCGCAACAGTGCAAAAACCAAGCTGTTCTGAGTTCTGAGGAGAAATTCTTCCGCACTTTGAAGAAAACAATGGACAGCAGACTCCTGACCATGAAGTCCCCTATTGTTGATGTGAAAATGGATTGAAATGGACCTCCAAATCAAGAGCAACTGTTTGACATGTTGTCAAACCATGTAGAGCGATATAGCGAACTACCTAAAACGAGAAAAGTTGCTCATGACCGCCTTTGTGACCCTTAGTTTTTGTCCTTGCTCATAAGGGAATTTCCAAGTGCCATGTTTAATGACGCCGGAGGGTAAGTTATACCATGATTACACCCCCACTCTGGGTAGAGGTTCCACCACAGCAAGATCAGAGTTTTGCCACATCGGTCAGGCGATTTCCGCTGCGCCAGTGCCGGTCCTAGCGGCAGTGGGTAGCCGGGCCATGGCCGGGATGAAGAGATTGCATTCTGGAGTTGTCTGATGTGTATGTGGTTTGTTTTTTGGTTTAGCTCGCAGCTGGCAGTTCCCCCAACAGATTGCTGAAATAAGCCACGGGGTGCATATTTCATCTGCAGGTTAACCTGGAAATCTCATGTTTTCCTTAGCTCCAACTTGATAGAGCTGTCAGCGACTGCAGATGGTCAGGTCAGGGCAGGGCTGCTGGTCCAAGTTTTGCTGGGGATACCTGTTGCAGTTTCCTTGCTGCATGCCAATATATGCCCATATATGCCGGTGGTTTCGGTTGAAGGGAACATTTGCAGGACACATTTGCAGGACAAATGGGTACAAAAGCCATGGTTTCAAATGGTTTAAAAACAAAAAAAGCTTTACCCAATCCATTGATACTGGTTAAAACGTGTAGTTTTGATGGTTTCCCCATGTTTCCCCCTATTATTTCCAGCGCAAAAAATTCCATAAAATCCCACCTGTGGCTGATCTTAGGTGCCCAACGCGGCGGGGCAGGTGTGCGAACTCCGGAAATGGGGGGCAACTTGAGTTGAAAGATTGACATTTGTAGGCTATATAGGCGAAACCTTAATTATTACTATATTTTATTATATAATATTCTTGAATATAGACTAGCCTATATTTGCTAATATGAGTGATACAGTAGATCCTACAGCAATATTAAGATTTGTATCTAATAGTTATATATTATTTGATTTGCTACACTTCTAGACCTGAATTTGCAGACTGAGTGTTTGGCTGCAACTTCAGGGGAAACAATTGCCCTGTAGCAAAAAATGGAGGGTATCTAAGATTGGCAATGCTTTATCAAAGTGTGACATTGCCAGATTGAGAATACAAAGCACGGGTGTATCATGCATCACTGGTGCACCAGTTCTTGAGGTGCCCGTAGGCAACCCTGCCATGGCGTCCGGGTGCCTACGGGTTGGTCGGCGTGGGCTTTCGGGAGAGGTTCCAGATTTCAGGAGTGTTTCTTGGAAAATTCCCCCCTAAAAGCTCGGCCGCCGAGAGTACCTATGTGACCATGTCAGTCCATGTCATGATTGGGGAGTACCTACGGATTCTTGAAAAAAAAGGCTGGGGGAAAAGAGAGAAGCAGAAGGGGTGCAGGTCTCCATTGACACAATTCTTCGGTCATCGCCATGTTGGTTGCATTCCCTTTGCGGTTGTGTGTCCATAGATCTCCCAGGCGTTGTGGTTTCCGTTGTTTTCCTGAAAATATTTGCAGAGATTTTCAGGACGACATAGTCGGACCAGAAATGAAGATGTGAACCTCAAATTCGGGGTAATTATTCATTTCATCAGGAAGAGATGGTAAATAGTGACATTTCACTGGAAATTCCTGTCTTTTGTGGGCTAAAAAGAGATTAACAAGCAGGGTATCCCAACTGCACATCCTGGATTGCGATAGCACGACCCCTTGCCCAACAACCAACACACCCTTAAGACACGGTATTTTCTTGGTGGAATTTATTTCCAATATATATGTATATATATATATATTGGCTAATCATGGCCAATATAATCATTATTGTTATTTTGTTATTATGATTGCTAGTGTGAGCATTAGATATCATATATCTAACAACTATTAGTCTAACATTGATCATTATGTATCCCTTTTTTTCCCAATAGACTCGGCATTGTTTCGTTGCCGTTTCCAGCTCGCCGGGACGCGGCCGTGTTTCGCCCCCGGTAGTAGCCCGTTGAGACTTGGCGGCAGCATTAGCCGGTGCTTCGACTCGGCTGCATGTAGCATGGAAAAAGCTTCATAGATAGTCATTTCTAGCTGGAAAACCGTGTTTTGAGATAAATTGTAGTTTTTGGGGATTCTAAATCTGTTGGTTTTCAGCTGGATTGCAAGGGCAAATTGAAAGCTGAGGGGTCCACAGAGTCTTATCATCAGTCGCAACTCGCCCCTGCAACAGACCGGAGATGCTGTAGGATTGGGGGCACAGCATGGGCACAGCCTGACAAAATGTGGTGGGACAATTGGCTGGAAAAAAAAAAATTGAAAAATGGTCCTGACTTATGTAACAGGTAGCCATGATCACGTGGTGTTCCCAAGCAATCCCTGAGGCATTGAAGCTTGCCATGAGGCCAGCGAAAGATGGTATGACCATCAGGTCAGAGAGGTATCCAAAAAGAAAGAGCTGACAACAAAAATAGCCAAGATCACCATGATGTCATGAATATTTTTATAGGAATGTGGGGAACACATGGGAATACAGCGCGCTTTTGACGACTGTTTGTTTTTCGGAGATCCCTCTACCAGCTGGTTTCATGCAGGAAATCATCAGTGATAGGAATCCGTATCCACCGGCCAGTTGAAATGGAATGGCAGGGTTTCCACCACAGGATTTGAGTTCAGGACCCCTTTACCGATGCTGATACTGTGGATGAAATAATTCCAGCACCACCTTGGATATCGGATAGTTGAAACTCTTGAAATAATGGTGTAAACATGTATAAACCACCTATAAACTGGTGCAGGATTTCTTCCATCCACGGTATGTCGCGCGCCCATCTAAATTTTGTTGATTGAAGGGATTGGTAACATATCTAATTACATGTACTTTGCACAAATTGTATATGTATATATTTATGTGTGTGTGTCACTATCTATCTATCTATCTATATATATATATATAGATAGTGTGCGCCCAACGAGCAGTTTTGTTGAGTGATATCATATCGGAAATCACTGAGCGTACCCAGGCCCAACCAACATACTGACATACTTGCCAGAGCTACTCCCTGGAAACAGGCCTGTAGTTTCAACTCTGCTTCGTTTCTGAAAGGTCCCCGAAACAAAGATACAAAAAAAACCTGGTTGGTTCCATCGTTTTTCATGTTTAACCCTGCTTTGACTGATGTTTCTGTTTGCCTTTCATATTTTGGGGGATGAGTGGTCCGACCACCAACCAGATACCTCATATGTTGTTGTTTACACATCCGGTATATCCCCATCATATATACCATTCATATCTCATTAATAGCAAAAAGAAGAACATGAATTTTGTGTCCATTTATATCCGATGAACATTCCCATGAAATTCCCATGAAACCATTTTTGTTGGGATAATACCACCAAATACTGGGAATGTGATAATCTGATCGGAATTCTATAGGTTATAGTTTCCTAAAATTTATATGGTATAACTATACATATATAATTATATATGTGTATAATTATACATACATATAAATATACTGATATACCATCATTTCCCCATCAATGTTCCATCAAACTCCACCGTTTTTGTTGGTTTTACCCGCCCCCCCGGCTGGTGACGTCCATGCAGGTGGGGTCTCTTGCTGCTCAGTGGCGTCCTCGCGCGCAAGCTGGACGGGGTCACGAGAAGGGGGCTTTTCAGCGCCAGCGACGGGGAAGTGACTTCACTGGAAATGGGAATTTCATGGATGGCTTACTGGTGCTAAACGTAGGGAATGGGGGAATGGAATGATTATGAATGGTTATTATAGGTCATTGCCCCATTCCCTGCTAAGCACCAGCAAGATGGTTTCTAGGGACTTGTTCATAATCCAGCCACATCTTGTGAATATCAAGGGGAAACCTTCAATTTCATAGCCATTAAATTAGATTTGAAGTACTTACAACCAATTATCCTGGCATTGTTAATCCGCTTTTAAGGGTGAGGCACTGACGTCGATGGTGAAGTGGCCCAGAAGGATTTTGACATATTATGACTTATTTTGATCGACAGAAATACCAGTTTGGTCAACAAAACAACCATCCGGACTTGGCAAACGTTGGGCTTGGCCTGCCTCCAGAAGTGCAGGTTCACAGAGGTCATCAAAATTTGTCAACACTTGGATGGCTTCTTTAATGCAAACATGCCCAGATCTCTTGTGGGTAAATGTTCTCATCACTTTCACTTTCACTGCTTGCGATGGTGGTTCAAGCAACCTCCAGTCAGGTGCTACTGCATCAATAATTATCCATATATAAACATTCTGTTGGTAAACCTCGCTTTGGGTGTTATATACCTGATGCGGATGCGGTTGGTTATTTGCCCATTGGGGCCCCATTTTACGTTCGTTTTCATGTTGATATGGTCATTTCATTGCCATCATCCTCCCATTCGATGTGATTTTTTTTGCATGGTTCAATCTGTGGTGAAGAGATGGTTTTATTGGAACTGTTTTGTTTCCAAAAAGTTCTTCCGGCTTGTGAAGTTCGACCATGATTTCCACCATGATTTCCAGGTTTCCCCAGGTTTCCAACTTTTCTATGTACAGTGAGGCAAAGCAACTTCTGATCCTGAAGTAGTGCTAGCGTTTTTTTTTATCCATGAAAATATATATGTCGAAAAGTGACTTGCCACCATTCAAATGGATTTTGCTAACATTTACTGTGCATATATATATATATATATACGAACTTTATCTTTTTGGAGCTTGCTATAATGGACTCTCGCACGCAGGACATCGATGAGACTCCCTTCACAAAGGCCCAGCAATGCACCGGCACGAGGAGTCATATATGTATTGTAACTCCCAAAAGGATAGAAAATCAAAATCCGACTAAAGCAGTGGTCAAGTGGTCAAGTAGGTTTTCATAGGTTTTCTGATGTTTTTGGGCTTACTATAATATATATATATATAATTTGAATATGTGTCAGTGTGTAGGGTACGATCTACTGATCAGCTGAAATATGGACCAAACGACCGGATGATGAGATCGGACCAGCTTCATCTCGCAGGTGGTTCAGCTGCTGGAGGGGATGAAAAAAGATGCTCGGCAGATCTCCAAAATCTGGCAGAAAATGGATCAAGATGGCATGACATTTTCATGTCCAGATTGTCCAGCTTTCCATATTGCCACAGGAATCGCAAGTGGGTAACAAATCGCATGGTGGAGACCTTCGACATTTCTTGGAATCACAGTGAGTTCTCTACTTGACGGGTAGTGGCGATGTCCGTGCTGGTTTTCGTTGCATTTATTGTGAAAGTTTACCCATCTTTCCAAGTGCGAAAGAGGGATCTGGATGGATCCGGCTGTTTCTGCATTTTTGCCGAGGATTTGGAGAAAGAGGCTAAAGAAGACCAAGCTGAAAACGACAAGATGGAAAGCTGCTTGACAGAAACTGACTGCGCTGTCCTGCGTTGTGCAAGAATTTCCATGTCTCATGGAGCACTGAGGCTGGTGCAAAACGGCCGAAGAGAATCAGACCAGGTCGGGAGAAAGTAGCTACATGGGCATAGATTCCGTAAAATTCCCATTGTATTCCCATTAATTAACATTACATGCCCCATAAACCATCATTTTTCATGACTCTTGGGTGACTGGCTGAAAAATTCGATACTAACCCATCCATTCCATGAAGCATCACGAAATCGGACCTCCCATATTGACCCCAATTTGAATCCTAATCATTGACCAATCGGCAGGATTATTTCGGAGTCTGAGACGCTGCTTCAGACACAGACGGTGACTGGGCGCAGTCTGTCCAAAAATGGGGTGTACCCCGATATTTCGCCATTTAATTGGGAAAACATGAAGGAACAGCCATTGGAATTCCAAATCATAAAAATTCAGGCAAAAAACCGACCAAAGAGGGAAGAAAGCCTGCAAAAAAAGACGGTGAGGGCACTGACAATTGAACTTACATTGACAAAGCAACAAGCAATCGTTTTTACATAGACTACAGAGTTCCCAGAAAGGTTAGAAAAGAGCACCATCAGAATATCGGCCAATCACTTTGACTTTCTACTATATACGTGCGGCCTCATCAATTAAAGTCCATTGGGTGCATGATTTGGGTGGATACATTCTGCTGGACTTGTCCTCAGATACTGGATCTCACTAGCCAGTGAATTCTGCAAATATCGCATTCCGGGGTTATCAGAAAACAGTGGTTATGTTTAATGGAAGAACCAGCTACTCTTGAGGGTTCACATTCGGACGAGAGCCTGGTCACGCAGAATGGTTATGATTGCAGTGGAAGGTTCTCATGGGTCCGAAAGAGACTTTCCGGGATTCAATTTTCCTGGCTTGCTTGGTACTTGCTTGGTACAACCACGTAGAAGCCAACCTGTGTCATAAACTCCATTCAAATCATTCAAATCCTCCAAGACTCTCAGCTCGTCCCAGATGATGGTGAAAGAGAAGACTGCCTTGGTCCGGGCAGCCCAGTGATGTCAGCCCGAGGCGTACGCTTCGAGGGGGAGCGGTTCGGAGCCAAGGCTAGCCATATTCCATCCATATTCCATCCATATTCCATCCTATTCCATGATTTACATTCATTTAAATTCAGCAACTTAACAAGTTTCCCCTCAGATTCAATGCCACTGAATACACCCTCAGAGACCTTGATTTTGTGATCTATTCCGATTCCTGATTTGGGGGCCTTGATGGATCCATGTGGGGTGTAGTTAACGGGGAAGGGATTGCTGAGAATCTATGGGATTCTGCTGTAACGATGTTCCTATGTAGCCTCTTCACCTTAATACACGATACCCCCAAATGAAACCCTTGGTGAAATGCACATAATACCATATTCATAAGAATTGGGAGCCCACAGCCGGGATATTCAATATGATTGAGGGATGGGATTCCTATTCCAAATGTCAAGCAGAACGAAAAACATGTTTATGGGCTGAAAAAGTTCCAAAAACTCGATGCTGAAGTAAATGCAAACAAAATCAAGCAGGAGATCCAATCATTTTGATGAATCTATGGAAAATTCTCGAGGAAACCCTTGGTTTTCCTATGAAACCCATAGGTTTTCGTTGGGTTTTCTGTACATTTTCCCATTCTCCATGGCTTTTCCACGGGTAAAATCGATGGATTTTCCCTCCCAAGGGTCGTCGCCCGCCAGGGCGAACAGCTGGCCTTGGAGCTCCGGCATTTTGCCCAAGAGATTGCGGCCAACGAGGCGAAGAAAAATCTCTGGGGAGTTTTTGAAGGGGGAAAAGATGGGGAAACCTGAGCATGTACTGGGGATTATGATGTATTACCATGTTTCTGGGAAAATTGAGCTATGATTCTGGGATTAGTTATATGATGTCTCCAGGTGGGGTTGAGATGATTTGGATGTGGAACCCAGTTGGAACCACGGCATTTTTGTCCCATGTAAGTATATGTAAGTATGACATTATATCGGTACCATAATATGTGGTTTGTAAACCAGGCGCTGGCTGGAATGCACATCTAAGTAGGGTCCACATCGGATGTGGGGTCGCAGTTTTAAAGACATAACATTTTCTTGTCATCTTTGCCAGTGGGCATTCAGCAAGTTTGGGTTTCCTAGATCCATGCATGTTTGGTTTCCATATGGGGGGGAGGCCACAGGAGGTGTGATTATGTTGCCGTTGGGGGAATAACCATCCAGCTATGCCAACTGTCTTTGGGGGGCCTCAGGTACCAGGGTTTTGACTCATAGCTACCTATTTCTACTGGTTAAATCACTATGTTTATTGATGGTAAAATCACCCAATTTTGGTGGCTGTCATTCACCCAGTTTCCGGCGATTTTCCCACGGGGGTCCCCTTACCGCGTTTCAGGCCACGCTGGCCAAAGCGGAGGTGTTGCGAACGGATCAGCGGAAGGCGTTCGCGGAGGACGAGAAGTGCTTCGGCAGAAAACAGTCAACGGGGGATATCTTGGGATTTATTATTAATGTGGGTAAAGCAATAATAAACCACTTATTTGGGAATGGTTTATACAACCTATAAAAATGGTGAAATGGGGGATGGTTTATTATTATTATTGGTTTTACCCACATTAATGGAGATTTACTTGGGATTTAATGGAGACTTAATAGGTACGAGTGCCGAACAACCATTTATGTGTTTGAGGGAATCGTACTTTTTTTGGGCGATTTAACATGATATAAGCCAATCTTTAATTTGGTTGGTTAGTCAGATGCTTAAATAGATCTAATCTCTAGGATTAAGCAGCAAACGATACGGAATCAAAAGAAATGTAGCCCCTCATCTTTTGGGAATCTCATGAACATTCACCAGTAAATATCATTACTATTAATTCATCATTTTTGATTCGTATTGCGACTTAATTATGAGGGTCATATGTATATATATATATATATATACACACACACACCTGAATTTGAGCATGGCCGCAGCTGACGCTTCGTTGTGCCATTAGCAAAAATACAAAAGATAAAATTTGGGATGACTTGGTGGTTGTTACCCCAGCTAGTACGCGGGTAACAAGAGCCCTACTAGAACTGGACCAACTCCACCGGACCAACTCCACTGGCTGTGGTTTCACACAGTTTTATTGGGGATGAGCACGACAAAAGACAGGCTCACTGAAACATCTTGACCAGCGCGGAGCAGAAAACAGATGGGCAAAACATGTCAAAACCTTCCACATACCCTCTGGTAAACTAACATAGCTATTGAAAATTGCCATTTATAGTTGATTTATCTATTACAGCAAATGGTGATTTTCCATAGCTACGTTAGTTTACCAGAGGGTACCCAGGGTTCCAATCATATTTCCAGCCCAAAAGAAGCAGAGATCAACAGATCCAAGGTTTGGACACGTCTCGGGTAATCCCGCGTTCCCAAGGTGGAACAGCGGCTGGGTCTAGTACCCGGTTGCCATGTATCATCTCCCAATTGGATTGGGTATGGTTACTTATGTATGTTAACCCATGTTAACCCAATAAACTTTGGGGAACTTGGCTATGGTAACCAGTTGAGGTCCTTGGCCGGGTGGGTGTCCCCAGGTCGTTGAAGGACAATATCGACGCAGTCTCTTGACCCCAGAGCCAGGCCGTCAGGTCGTCAAAGTGAACGGTGGAAGTCTTGATGGATTTCGAATGAAGGTTGGGGTGGTGATGTTACCTTCTGGTAATCAAACATGGCAATGGAAAATCCACCATTTATAAGGGATTTTACCATTTAAAACCTTCATTTATTGGCGATTTCCAATTATTTGCCACGTTTGATTACCGGAGGGTAAGTAGGGTAAGTATTTATTGATATGTTCCACCACATTTGGACGATGATGATGGTGATGACGATGACGATGACGATGACGATGACGATGATGATGATGATGATGATGATGATGATGACGACGATGACGATGACGATGACGATGACGATGATGATGATGATGATGAATTCGAATGATGACCCCCCAATGACTTCTTTTGGGATGGGTTGATACCAACAATCAGACTTTTCCCCCCCCAAGCTCTGACCAAACATGGCTTGCTGGAAAATCCTCCGTTTAGTTCGATGATTTTCCGATTGAAACCTCCATTTATATGCCTGAGAGATTCCTCAGCCAGCCATGTAGCTGATGACACCGGAGAGTAATTGATCACAAAAATTGGGCAGGTACTAAAGATGTAGATCCTAGCGGTGAGGCCGAACAAAAAAAAACGCATTCAAATCCAGGAGATTTAGGGATAGTGCGCTGGGCATGAAATTTGGGTGACAACATGTCAACAGGTCCTGGTTGCATCAGCCCCAGCCACAGAATTGCCTTGTTTGGGATCCGTTCCAGTTTTTCTGGACTACCTGAAATTTCGCCAGTGATATTATCAGGTTATGTCCCAGGTGATCGTATTGTTATAAGAACAAGTGTGTGCCAACAATTGTTTCGTCATACTTGATTATATGCAACCCCAAAATTGAACATGGAACCTAAACATAAGTTCGATGATGTTCTTGTTGGATATGGACTAGATAATCTACATATAGGTTCCATGCCAAAATTAGGTTTTGCGGATTAAAATTGCCAGTACTCCATTTCTAGTTTTAGTTGGTTTAAGGGTATCGGATTATGAATATATATATATATATCTCTCTATGTATATATATATATATATGTGTGTGTGTGTGTGTATCCCAAATTTGGGTTGATTTACATGGATTTGCTTAAGATGTTCTTTTGGGTGTGTGTTCTCATTGGTCAATCCTCCATTGATTTAAAGCATCGGACATTTTTGATGGTGGGCTGAACCACCATTTTCCATGACTAACAACGGGTTTGTTGAAATGGTCCCAATCTGTCAGAAGGGTTAAGTACCTTCTAAATAAGGAAATGTTTGGATCCGTGCGGGTGTATATATATAGCTAGAATCATAGCCTAAGGTCGTCATCAGTACATAATCATACCTGTAGGAATATAACAGTATGGTTTGGTTTATATTATAAAGGTTATGTATACATCACCTATATGGATACCCATGATTATGTTGCAATTAATCATTGATTTTTGACTATTTTATCAACATATGTATACATATATTCATAACAATGCAACAAATTGATCAGAACAAATAATGAATGGAATCATGTAATGATGATATGGACTCTCTAAAATGAATGCAACTTATATTCCACATTGCTGCTTAATAACATCTATGATATCCCATTGATATTGGTATATCCAATGTTTTTCCCAAAGACGGTACTTGGATCCAAAAACCATAGGTTAAGCATAGTCTTATGGTCATAGATATTCATATAGATTTATGTGAAACCATAGGTTACACCAACCATGTTTTAATTACCAGTTTTGGATCCCACTTTTCCGAGTTTATACCGCCCCACCTTGTAGAATGTCGATTTAAATTCATATAATCATGTAACCATTAGGATTATATAGATAAATATGGATTTATGTAACCATAGGTTAGCCGTAATTTTAATCCATCCATATGACCATTGATATAGATCAATATGTTGGATCCATTCTTTAAATCTATATATATAGATCATTATAGACCATTATATTATGACCATTGGATCTCAGTTTTTTCATATTATATATAGATCAGATCATATCAATAATGTCCACACTAACATTACCCTCTGGTTATTTAACAGTTTGCCATGGAAAACTACCATCTGTAATATGTAAATCCCTATCTTGATCATCTATATAATTGGGCCATGGCTTCCATGGCTATGTGAAATAACCACAGGGTATATCACTGGATGTGGGAAAAAATTAACCGGAACCCCCCAGTCAATTTCATGGGAAAATCCTGATGTTTCCTGTAAATTTTCCCTTCAACCAATCCAGTGACAATCCCCCTGAAAGTTGACCCATTTGACGGCTCATCACATGGTTTATTTCATCGAAAATCCCAAAGAAAAAATGGATGATTTGGAGATAGCCCTATTTTACTTACTGGTGCTTAGTAGGGAATGGGGGTTGCTGGGATGATGATCAATGGTTATAGTATAGGTCATTCCCTCATTCCCTAAGCACCAGTAAGTTTAGGAAATCACCATATGGTTACATAAATCCATATTTATCTATACAAACCTATAGTTATATAAATCAACCATAGCTATGTTAAGCAACCATAGGGTCTATGGCCCTGTTGTGTTCCCCGTCGAAATCGCCCCCTCCCAGGTCACTCAGGCCCTGGGCACCTTCAACGGCACCTCGCTGCTACAGTCGCGGAGCCAGGTGATGTCCAGGCCTTGGCTTTCCGGGGAGAAAAACGGCAGGGACAGCGGGGACAGCGGTAAAATGTGGGGTTCAAACATGTTAAAGGTGATGTTTGGCTTCTTCTTGATGATTTCGGATGATGATGTTTATTTTTTCTCTGGATTTCTTCTGATTTGCACGGGTTTTATCTGGGCGAATGGGTGATGTAACCATACAACATTGGGATCGATTTGGAGGCTCATCCCACTTCGGATGACCGAGGTTTAATTCGCAAGTCCCCGAACTGAGGTAATCTCACGCATAAATGGGTTACAAGATGTTACAAACATGGTTTCAAGCAAGTTAGAAAGGATGCTCCTTCGAGTGCCCTACCCACGACTAACATCAACTCCGCTATTGTTGGGGGGTTGAGAACCAACGTCTCCTCTCAAAACGGGGTCTTCTTAGAGCCGGTTCAAGTCCACATGGAAGTTCCTCCTATGCAGCGCTGGCTCGTCTGAGAGGATGACCACCAGTGGATGATTTTGACATTTGTAACACCCGAGGAATTCCCAGGAACTTGATTCAATTCATTTCCATGGGGACTATGTGCCTATCTATATATAATATATTCATATGATATTTATATTTACATACAAGATCTTCTTTTGGAAAAGAAGAACCATGGCTAAAATGCCCATATTTCGAGCATAAAGGAATTTGGCGCCGGTGGAATTCCGCATCCTGTTTTTGTCTTCCATTTGCATTTGTGTAGCTACACCTTTGCAGCCATGCCATGAAGCGGAAAACAGTAAGCAGTCAGGTGGCAGATAGTTCCATCGAACTTGAGGTCTCCTTGTCAAGAAGATAGCCGCGCAACAGTCTTTTGGGCAAGGTTTCCTGAGGCTGGTTGCCCCTGATGGGCGTCTTTTAGATCCAACAGACTCTCTTCAACTTTCTGGGCTCCGAGATGGAGACAGCATCGCTGCTGTAGCACAACAGCCAAAGATAGCTTCAACTCAGTTTGCGTTTGCTTTGTGGTGTGTTGGTGCTGATCGGGTTGTCATTTGGGGCGATCCCGAGGATGGTGGAGACAGCTCCGGAGTCCAAGATCAGCTGAGGAATGTTCAGCAGCTCTGTGGCACAGGATGTGCTTTTGCTGCCATTTTGGCAGATGGAAACGTGGTGACCTGGGGCCGTCCAGCCTATGGTGGTGACAGCTCCGGAGTCCAAGATCAGCTTAGGAATGTTGTGCAGATCTGTGGCACACATGTTGCTTTTGCTGCCATTTTGGCAGATGGAACTGTGGTGACCTGGGGCCATCCAGACTATGGTGGTGACAGCTCCGGAGTCCAAGATCAGCTGAGGAATGTCCAGCAGATCAGTGGCACAGGTGGTGCTTTTGCTGCCATGTTGGCAGATGGAACTGTGGTGACCTGGGGCGATCCGAAGCGTGGTGGCGACAGCTCCAGAGTCCAAGATCAGCTGAGGAATGTCCAGCAGATCAGTGGCACAGGTGGTGCTTTTGCTGCCATGTTGGCAGATGGAAGCGTGGTGACCTGGGGCGTTCCCGAGGATGGTGGTGACAGCTCCGGAGTCCAAGATCAGCTGAGGAATGTCCAGCAGATCAGTGGCACAGATGGTGCTTTTGCTGCCATTTTGGCAGATGGAAGCGTCGTGACCTGGGGCCGTCCAGACTATGGTGGTGAGAGCTCTAGAATCCAAGATCAGCTTAGGAATGTCGTGCAGATCAGAGGCACAGAATTTGCTTTTGCTGCCATTTTGGCAGATGGAAGCGTGGTGACCTGGGGCGTTCCAGCCTATGGTGGTGACAGCTCCGGAGTCCAAGATCAGCTGAGGAATGTCCAGCAGATCAGTGGCACAGATGGTGCTTTTGCTGCCATGTTGGCAGATGGAACTGTGGTGACCTGGGGCGATCCGAACCGTGGTGGCGACAGCTCCAGAGTCCAAGATCAGTTCATGTACGTTTAGCAGCCGCATGTCAGGGCCAAAATGGACATGTTCTGCCGGTTGATTTGTGTTTTAGGTTGCCCATCTTCCCACATCCGGTTGACATGGCGGTCACGTCATTGGAAACCCGAACCCAAATGGGGTGGCTTACTATTGAAAATTAATGAAACCTACATATATTTCGAAAACTGAGATCATGTCCTGGTGGTTCTTTTGGGTCTTGAAGGAGGACAACACCATTTTTTAAATTTTTAATTGACCACCCTAAGGATCTTTTGGATCTGCATTGGAGGGTTTTGGATCTGCATTGAAGGGCTTTGACCCTCGAACCTCACTATGACGGTCTTGAACCCTGGCCATNACCCTAAGGATCTTTTGGATCTGCATTGGAGGGTTTTGGATCTGCATTGAAGGGCTTTGACCCTCGAACCTCACTATGACGGTCTTGAACCCTGGCCATTTCAAACCGAGGGTCCACCAGGGTCCAGGAGGTTCTGAGGCCCAAAACGGAATGGTTCATGCAGCGACTCAGCGCCGCTTCAACGAATGAGATTTAATCACATCGATGTTGTGAAGAGTTTCATTGAATGAACATAGCATGAGCACAGACATTCCCAAACATTTCATGGGGGACTCAACATTCGAGGCCCAAGCATGGGATAGACACACACACACGCAGATTCCCAAACATTTTTTCCACCAGCTTTGGCATGTGCCACCGGCTTCTCATGGCAAATGCCTCGCGGAATTTGCAAGCGAGGACTGTCCGGCAGAATGCTTGGAGTGGGCAGGCTGTGCATGTGGTGGTTTCTGTAAATCCTATTTTGGCAACACCTAACGATATGATTAAATGATATGCACATAGGCTCAAGCTTTCTAGATGGGGCTGATATTGCAATGGCGTCGCTCTCGGAACTGGAAGGAAAGATCAAAAGATGCTTGACTAGCTATAGCATAGGCAAAACATATCATTTTGTTCAGCCCAGCACACCATTTTTGGTCGGATTTATTTGCCATTTGACAACAAGGTGTGGTGAAGCTACACCTTCCCATGGAAGTGTTCAACAAATGTGCTATGACCGAGAAGCCCGATAACACGTTGTTTCCGAACATAAACAGCTTCCGGGTGGGGTACTTTGACATGCTGTTCTATTTTCCTTTGATTCTCGCTTTGTTCGCCATAGACCCAACATGTGCCTTTGGCTGAATATAGATTCTATATTTCCTCAAAATTGAAAGCCATCCTATAACGGCCTGGAATACATTATTATGGGGAAATAGTCATGGGGGGAATGATTTATAATTCATTTAACATGGCAACAGTGTTGGATGGGTTGTTCATCAGCCAAGGGGATTGGCACATGGCCAGCTTGGCAGTTGTGTTTGCAAGCCTTGATGACGAAGCTGACAACAAGTTCTCTCAGTGCCGTTTCAAAAAAGACAGAAAGCAGTGGTGCCAAAATGACCACGGACTGCAATTGGCGAAACAGTTTTGAAATAAGTTTTATAGTGTGTTGTGTCAAAGTTGTTTCCATAATAAAGGCCGCTAGCACCTGGAATTGCATTTTCTTCGCCAAATGGTGCAAAAATGAGGAATCATATGTTGTTCAAGCCCTTCTTTCTTATTCGAGACGATACTGGAGGAAGTCTCTTAAAAAAAAGAAGGCCAGTCTGTCCCCTGAAGCTGTTCAACTGCAAGCTGTTTGTAGACCAAACAGTCGGCGGGCCCGTGAGAGCTGCAGAAAGCGCAACACCCAAGGTCAGCCATGTTTTGCTGATTGTGCATACATTTTTTCTGTTCCTTCCCAACATTCACCCGGTAATTTCCACCGCCTGCCAGTTTCAAAGAAAATGGCCGAAAATGCAGAGGCAAGTGGGGGTTATACTTATGGTCGTGTGTGATCATATGCTAGCTGATATCTTCAAGGGTTGCCCATTGCCATGGTATATTCAAAATTTTAAAAATATGATCATTCCCGCCGTCGTGCCTCGCACCAGGTGGTTGCATCTTCATCTGACCGAGAAGAACCAGCGCCAGCACCAGCACCTACCAGATCGGAGATGATCCCGTTTGGGCCGGACATGGATGTGAAACCATCAGCTTGTTCCCAAATTGATGTTGACACCACTTCCAAACAAATGGCCATTCGACAAGTCATGGATATGGGATATGATTATCCAACGTCAGTCACAATGCTTGGGCACTGTGATGGCAATGTTGCTAGAGTTGTGCAAAAGTTGGATCATCTTCGTGCCACGGAACCTGGTCGCCCAATCCATGCTATCTTCGCCCCACCGTGTTCCAGCTGGGTGAACCCTTATTGCGACCCGGGCTACCAGTACGATCCCCGTCTTCAAATCAGATTTTGATTCAGAATATGTGTGAACCTAGTTTGCTGCAACCTACTTCAAAACCACCATATATGGGCCCTTCACAATACTTTTCAGGAAAGCATGGGGGTGACCGAGCACTTTTACTATGATGAAGCCAACCAAGCTGACCCAGCAAACCAAGCTGACCAAGCCGACGAAGCTGCCTTGCCGGAGATGCACCCACCGGAAGCTTCCCAGGCCTTGGCACCAGTTGTGGGTCAGAATAGCGATTTTGATGTAGTTGTCTGGTAGTTCGGTTGCATGACTATCATACTGTGTGCAAACAAATCGTAGGGTTTGGACATGCAAAAAACATGAATAATGTAACGCTCTCCAACCATGCAGGCGGGCATGGGCATGGACAATGGTTTCGTTGAAGTTTTCTCAGATGATGCCCCGTGGCCATCAATGGAATGTCAAATGTCTCCCCAGATCATGAACATGCTTGTTTGCTATACTTTACTTGCAGTTCATGTTGTCAATCCATCCCAGGAACAACACAGCCTTGGCACCCAGTTGGACGGTGAGGATTTAGATGTGGAGCATGTGGAGCCTTATTTTAATGATCGGGTTGGTCATATGTGTTGACAAATGCACACCTCATGCTGTCAGAGCCCCTGCCCAACCAAGGAAGCGGCTGGTTCCGGTACCTCTATCGGCATTGATGCCTTTTCTGGAGAGGACTATTGTAACATACAATCAAGCTTAAGAGGGAACGGATGGGGCTTGAGGCTAAGCAATCCCGACCACTGCTATTGAAGCGTCTCATTCGACATCTTTTGCTGGAGAATACCAAACCTCTTCCTATCATAGATCAATGCATAGGTAGCTAATGACAACGCCCTGCAGGACACCTCTGGGCAGCCGCACAAGGATGTTGACACAGCTGCAACTCTGGCTCCTGGTTTGCATGGAAGTTGACAAGGGGGTGAAGCCAGTTATGTGGGATTAGGTTGTGATTACAAGCTCTCAACATCGGCCCAACACAACTGGGTGTAGGCTGAACAGGGTTCCATTTTAGGGTGCAAAGCCTTGACCCCACCATACCCTAGTATAGCAATCAAACAAAACACCATACAGATCTGGCTGCGCCTATTGTGAAGGCATTTTCCATTGAATGGGGGTTTCAAAAATAATTTGGCTTCCAAACCCTTTTTGTTAGCTGAAACTTTTTTTAAAAAATCCCAGCAAAAAATGGTCGAGAAAAGGGTTTGGAATGTTAAACCCGCATTCAAGGGAACATTCTTTTGTGGCTGTGCTGTGTAATGAATGCTGTTCAGGACTTTGACTTGGATTCCGTGGATGGATTGGCGCCGAACTTTGCCGGCATGTCACTGGATGAAACTTGGCCTACATTGGGGGTGAGGATGCCCACGTTTGTTTGACCCATAGATCTGGTTCTGCTTTTTTTGATATTCCCTTACTTAATGTTCATGCATTAAGGATATGGCTTCTGATGCCCAGCGTGTTCCCGACGAGGATGTGGAAACTTGGCATGCACAGTTCGTTGAATTACATTCATTGAACCAATCATGTTTAACTTTTAATGAAAGCATCCAAACATAACAATAATGGCAGCTGCAGGTATTGAAATCATTTTGACTATCAAAACGCATGGGAAAAACACATACATATCTTTCATGCAATTACTTTGGATTGGTTCCCTCGAAGGTGCTACCCAACACCATATGGCCACACTAAGGACCGTGTACCGCACGATGGCGGCGAATGCTTTGAGTCTGGGTACCTTTCCAAGGACATTCAAGCAAATCCACTAGGGGATGCCTTGACATATTCCCATCATATCAGGTATGAAGTACTCCCAGCGAAAATGCTTTGACTATAGCCAAGATAGTTTATATCATATGTATATATATATATATATTATATATGTATATGTACTATCAATTTCATGTTTATATATTCATAAGATGTATTCAACATAACTTTCCCTTTCTTATCCTCATGTTGAATCATAAATAAGCATGTCACCCCCCATGATTTTGGCACCATAGCCTAACACATCCCCATATAGAGGACACTTTCGATGATGGGGAGATGTTTGAAGCAGTGCACCAACCCAAAGAAGCGGTGCCCCAGCCAGCACAAATCCAGTATATGTGCAATTCATGCTTTTCTTGCGACAGAGTGAAAATTTGAAATGTGTCTTGCATGTCTCAAACCATGTGCATGTGCGAAGTTGCACAACAATAAGGCTTCTCTGGACAACCCGCGTACGCGCGAAGTGGCGTGTGTGACGTGGCATTAAGATTACACACAAATGTGGGTTTATATATATNTTGCACAACAATAAGGCTTCTCTGGACAACCCGCGTACGCGCGAAGTGGCGTGTGTGACGTGGCATTAAGATTACACACAAATGTGGGTTTATATATATATATATATATGGGGTATGGGTTTCAAAGTTTAGTCGGCCTTCATCCAGTGCTAGTCCCGCCCAGTTTTTTCATCTTAGGCTAGTGGGCACCCAGAGCCACAGGTGGACTTGACCGGTGAGACTTGGAGCGCTGAAGCTTTGGCAAAGTGCCCCCTCGCGAAAAATTTCAAATGTCCCAAAGTGGTGCTGGATCCCAAGTACAAATTGCCGGCAGAGCCTGTGTACATGCAGGATGAAGATCTCGACTGTGAGATCCCTAGGTATGCAGAGCAAGGTCAGACCCGTGGAAGGAAACCCCAGGCAGTAAAGGGTCAGAAAGGCAAAGGTCGAAAATCCAATGCTNGACTGTGAGATCCCTAGGTATGCAGAGCAAGGTCAGACCCGTGGAAGGAAACCCCAGGCAGTAAAGGGTCAGAAAGGCAAAGGTCGAAAATCCAATGCTCGCAAAGTCAAAGCAACCAAGACCGCCAAGAAAAGCAACAAGAGTGGAAAAACCCAAGTGAAAAAGCGAACCCTGAAGAAGAAAATGGCAAGAGTCAAGCGGGCATGTTCGGGACAAGATCTAGTTTCCCAAGAACCTGCAGCGGGCAGCGCAGAGCAGCCTAGGAAGAAGAGACGTAGCAACCGAGGCAAGAAGGTGTCCCAGAATCCCCCGCTCCCTGACCAAGGTGCTGCCAGCAGCAACCAGCAAATTCCCCAGGAAACCCCAGAGGTTGGTTCTCTGAATGGTGAGGCTGGTGAAGAGTTTCGCTTTACAATTCCTGATGATGCTATCATTGCCCCTCCCACGGCAAAGGGCAATTCCCTGTATAGTTCGGCTTACAGGAGGGTCCAAGGAGATGATGTCGAGCTTCGCAAGAAGCATGGGAAGTGGGCAACTTGGCTTTTGAGGGAACACAATATGATCTCGCCATGGCTTTCCGGAGTGCCTCGGCAACCCAAGAAGCGCGAAGCGGAGGATGGTGAGAAGGGTGAGAAGGATGAACCGTGAGGAGGGATTTGTCCGTAAGTTGAAAGCAGCTTGAGCTTTGCAATACTGTGGAAATATGTATATTATACAAGTTTGATGTTCAACCCCGGCAGTGCCATTTACCGCTATAGCCAGCTTAATGTTGTTTTGTTTCGAGCTTTTGTTTTGTTGGGTCCACAGTTTGCCTTTTGGAGGGTGGCCATGTTCTTCATGGTTTGTCACAGCTTCCCAACACAAATGTTGGCGGGGTAGTGAAGCTGTAGGAACGATGGGGGTAGGCAAGGTCACCGTTTGCAACAACTTGTTCCGTTTGCCAGTGCAAAATGCGCTGGGGTGCGGCAATAGTGTCAAAATTTAAAAACTATCATTCCATTCGCAGGTGAAATCATGTCTCCCTGCTTTATTCAATATCGCAGTTTATCGATGGTGTGCCAAAAGCTCGTGCAGATAGTGCACATGCAGACATTTGCTGCATGATGTATGCAAACATGTGTGTTGTTCACCAATTGGAAGGATATCTTAATGTACGACCACTTATTCAACGGGCTCAGCATTTGCAGGGGGCCCCACGTAGTTGACTTTGACCAAGCACACGCTCCCCTCAGCCACTTGGCTGCGCCCGTTCTCCTTCACCTGCATGACCCTTCATGTCTTGATCTTCTTGCCAAACACTCCAGTCCTCACGCCGCAAGCTTGCGCAATCTAAGGAGCCATGCCGGGACATGGTGGGGGGCCAGAGCTTCAGTGTCTTGGCTTCGATGGGTGGAAGCATATCAGTCATATCATTGGAATTATATACATATCATTATAATTATGTGATCCGAGGTTCAAAAGGAGAGATGGAATCACTCGTGCTGATGGTGATGTTTTTCTACCAAAGCCGCCCAAGCGTGCCACCGGCCCCAACCCTGGGTATGTACCGATGCGACTTCACCTCATCATGAGTTTGATGCTCAAAGTGACTTAGCCTTGTATAGATCTCATTCTTGGTTCGGGTTCCCTGTTTAAAACTTGGTTGCAACCCTTTAAGCATATTGCATGCACTCCTTCCTATTCTCCACGACCCATCTAAGGCATTTCAGCACCATGGTGAGTTTCAGTGTGTTGACCTATTCTCGGGTCGAAAGGCAATCTCAAAGGCCTACAAACGGAAAGGCCTAAGAGCCTGTTCTATCGACATTGCTGATGACTCCCGTGATGACTTTCGTCTAACACAATCATGCAGTTTTTGAATGCACACAAGGTTCACAAATCAAGTTGATCAAGTCGTGTTGCAACATGGGTTTGATTCCAATCTGTTGGAACATGGGTTTGATTCCGATCACCAAGCCTGGCCTGGCTAAGGATATTTTGAGTCCATTGGGATTCATTCGGTCCCTTTGGGCTGTTATGAATCTGGCTCCTGGTGGATGCCTTGCAGCAGGTATCAAATGTAGTTCATGGTCCATAGTGAACCGAGGCTTGGCTGCACATTAGTGCGAATGGTTGGAAGGGGGCAGCGAAACAAAAANGCCTTGCAGCAGGTATCAAATGTAGTTCATGGTCCATAGTGAACCGAGGCTTGGCTGCACATTAGTGCGAATGGTTGGAAGGGGGCAGCGAAACAAAAAGATAACAATATTGAAGCTAGTTCGAAGGGCGGGATGGGAACTATAGGACAAGTATATATTTAAAAAACAAAATATAATATATTTATATGTAGCTTTATCAATGGGTTTGATCACTCCGGTATGTCTCGAAGAAAGGATGTCCCAAATCCCAAACTTTTAAAATGTTGGACTGCGTCGTTTCAAGCGCCATTCCCTTTANCGCCATTCCCTTTATTTAGATACGCATGCCCAATTCTTCAGAAGAGTGAGCGAGGTGGAACTTCCCGAAGAACAAAACTTCGGCCACTAGGACGGAGGCGGGGATACCGATGGTATAAGCTTCCGCACAGGTCTCATCGGCCAAAACCCTAGGTTTTTCCCAAAATTGGTGCCCTTTTTGTGGCGGTTTCTTAGCCCGAAAAAGGGGAAAAAGGGCACAAAAATTGGCAAATTTGCCAGTTTTTTGGTTGGTTTTTTGTCCAGAAAAAGTCCCCAGAGACCTCGCGAAACTTTATACCCGATGGCATAATCATTCAACCCTGTCATTCTAAGACTTGGAGCTCAAAATTCCATGCATGCATGCAAAAAATCATCATATCATCAGCTGTAAGCATGTACACATGTGCACACATACATACTGGCCCTGGTTGCAGGTGCTACAAGAGTGTGAAGGAAGGAAATTTAATGGTGTGTCGGGCGTGGACCTTGGTCTGCATGATTCAAGAAAATGCATGAAGGTCGCATGTTGTTCCTATGACATGGGGTATGCCAGTCATTGAATTCAAGGTTGCTCTTTTGGTGATGGTTGTTCTCCAACGTCAAGGGCATTTCCTGCTGGAAAATCCCCAGCAAAGCCTCGCCCTCTCCTTAAGACCTTGTTTCGGGAATTGACACATGGGTATACTTGTTCCCCATCCTGCCATCGCCCAGATCTTCTACCACCCACGGCTTCGGAAGATCCTTCGCACCAGGGGTTTCTTTGAGCAGCTGACCTGGCTGGGAATGTTCGGAGGGAAGACATGGAAACCAGTAAGGCTGGTGTCTAATGACCCGTGTGTGGTTCATCTCTACAGGCGGGGCCAGCATGGTGGTCATGGGGTGAAGGATCATGCCCATGGTTAGCAACAACAGAATTTAATTTTGGGCTTCATATTGCAGTTAGATATGAATGTTATATGTAAATGGGTTCCAAACTATGGTTACTAATCACATGGCATGGGATGTTTCTCCAAGGGGTTCCAAGAGGATAAGCCATGGCCTTGTGAAAGTTGCGGTATACTGGGCTCTAAACTATCCATTTGGGGTGGTTCTCCAAAGGCTTCCCAGTGTATAAGCCGTGGCTCTAAAAAAGTTATGGAATGTATATATATATATATGTATGTTATTGACCATGTGGGGGTCATTCTCCCGGGTGTTTCGATTGTAGTAGCACGATGTCAAGCTAGGCAACCAACCAAGACAAATTCAGCTAATGTTCCACCCCGCAAAGGAAGTTGAACAAGAAACTCTTTGCAAAGAGTGACAGCACCATCCAGTATCAGAAGGGCGATAAGAAGCGATTTCAAGGTGCAAAGGACAAACTTCGTGAAACACAGGTGTATCCACCGGCCTTTGGAAGGGCGGTGTTTGGGCTGAAATCAGACTGCCATGGACGCAATTTTCATGAAACCATATCAGTTCAGCTTTTGATTGATAATTTGAAAAAAAATGTCACAATGACCCTATATAAGTGTGTTGGCACCCTGCTTTGAGAATCTCAATTTTCAACCCATCCTTCCAATTTTCTTGTTGGTTTGCCACCCCAAAAAACTAGCCCTAGTTTACCACCCCCAAAAATGGCCCCACTAATTTACCTGGATCCAAGATATTTCATAATGCATGGTATGAAAATTAGTGAAACCATTTTGTTGGGGTGGCAAAGCAACATGGAAATCAGTGATTCATCCTGTCGTCCAGTATTTCCATGTTCATCCATTGCCCATTGCCTGAGGTCTGCAAGTTGTTCACGGAGAAAGCGAAGATGCCTGATCGACCGCAGCTGATCGATGGCTCGCCCGATATGTGGGCTGATGCAAGGCGTCGTGGGGTGATCCATGCAACCCTGCTATGAAAGACCGTCCAATTTGTTTGCAGGATTTCGATTCATTTTGAGTCAACATATGTCATGGATTTGTGGGGACTGGGGTTGTCCAACTTCCTGGCCATTGTATTTCATTTGCAGGCCTTCAAGGTTCACAGTCACATGTTCAATGATATGTAATGGCACTCTCAAAGGTATATTTCTAGCAAGCATCACTGAGGTTTACCCTTGATATCCTATCATGCTATCAGGTGGCCATTCAAAGGGATGACCTTAAATAGCTAGACATGCTCTGCTGGTCTGAGACTCCTGGGCCGTAGTTGCAGCATGCGGCTGTAGCTTAATTAGGTGGCATGTGGCTTCACTACCCGTCTGTTGAGGGAACTTGTTCAAAAAAAAATGGCATCATGTTTGGCAATGGTCGCCACTTCAAATGAAGGCCGCCATTAAAAAACAACTTCATAAAGTGGCCACCGGGTTTGAAACTTGCCACAGCCTAGATGTCAAATTACATGCGATTTTGCCAATTCAAACACCTCGGCACAGTTTCGCCTGTTATGTGGGTACTTGACGGATACCTGACACCTTTCTTAAGAAACACAGTCATAAAAACATATATCATCGGAAAGCTTTATATATGCATTCTGGCATCGGAAAGCATCAGCAACCACTGTTGCATTCTGTTCATGCATCGGAAAGCATCGGAAAGGTATCGGAAAGGATTCCGTCGGACCCTCAAACCTAGGCGATTTGAGGTATCCTGAGGGTCCAACATCGGAAAGGNTCATGCATCGGAAAGCATCGGAAAGGTATCGGAAAGGATTCCGTCGGACCCTCAAACCTAGGCGATTTGAGGTATCCTGAGGGTCCAACATCGGAAAGGGCATCGGAAAGCATCGGAAAGCATTTTGCATTTTGTGGATCAGCCATAGAGTGTATCAAACATGAAGTAGCACGACAGTGAGTGGTTTGAACATTACCACATTTGATGCTAGCTATTGATATTTCTGCAGCAAAGTGTTTTCACCAACACCACCTTCGCTGCCTGCCTCGTACCTTTGGGTGATGGTCACTTGGACAGCGACTTAAATGTCATTCTTTTGTGTGTGAAACATCATGTATAACCACACTCAATAATGCTCGTAATTTTCGGTTTTCCCAACCAACCCCTTCAGTTTTACCCCATCCTGTGAAACCCAACCAGCGACAGACCTGTACCAGGCGATTGGCACTGGACGGAAACTTCCTGCTGACGGTGGTGGGCAGGGAGCTGCAAAGGCAGGGGGCTAACTATGAAACCAACATGACCTCAAACTTAGCCCCATCATTTTGTATCATGTTGTACCGTGTTCTATGCCTATGGCATATGGTGGTTCCTTGGTCCTGCCAAAGAGACCCTCTAGAGGCCGATGATGGACCGCCTCTTCGCTTTCATGTCCCCAAACGCCAAGAAGTTGATCAGTTCTTTCAGCGATGGCCCGGTGCCAAAGCAACGGTTGCTCAACAAAGTTTAGCCATGGTTTTGTTTGAGATCATGCAACCCGTGCTTCATCTTGAATGGTGATGTTTGGTGATTGATGTGAAAAGTCCTTTTTGTTTCTGGGCTTAACAAAAAACCAGGATGGATGCCCTTCTCAAGAAAAGCGAGTTGACTCCCCAGCGACCAGTTTAGCACCAGGTGCTAGCAGTGAGGAGCTCCTTCTATAGTTTCACACTGCCGGTGGTATCACATGCCCACAAATGTAAACTTGTCGTCANAGCGACCAGTTTAGCACCAGGTGCTAGCAGTGAGGAGCTCCTTCTATAGTTTCACACTGCCGGTGGTATCACATGCCCACAAATGTAAACTTGTCGTCACATATATATATATACACACACCCATTATTGTCATCCTTTTTCCCCAAACAAACCCGATGAAATTCAAAGATTCTATTTACTATGTTGACTGGTTTCCGGGAGTGGTTTCCAGAACTGTCCTGGCAAAGCCGCAGGAGCTATCTGCGTCGCCGCCATCGACAGTTCGTTGGCCTGAAGCGATGGGTATCACTCGGGAGCATGATTCACGGCTCTCTTTGAATGAGTTGGTGGCTTAGATTTTACATCTTTTTGCATACCGGGTGTTTCACTATATACACATATTATATATATATATATTGTAATAACAAAATGCACAATATATCTATAGTATATACCATATATATATGTGTATATCTATATTTAATATATGTAATATGCATTCTATATAAAACAATATGAGGGTAATATATATATATATATAACTAGGGTGCTTGAACACCATATGGCACCGGGGGATAGTTACAATATATATATATATATAGTCACTTGCACATGCTTTGTGTTTATGCAACTATGATCATATGCATATGCACCCTGTGACAAGCCAAACACCCTAGGTCAATTTCACCTGCTGAGTTTNAGCGACCAGTTTAGCACCAGGTGCTAGCAGTGAGGAGCTCCTTCTATAGTTTCACACTGCCGGTGGTATCACATGCCCACAAATGTAAACTTGTCGTCATATATATACACCCATTATTGTCATCCTTTTTCCCCAAACAAACCCGATGAAATTCAAAGATTCTATTTACTCTGTTGACTGGTTTCCGGGAGTGGTTTCCAGAACTGTCCTGGCAAAGCCGCAGGAGCTATCTGCGTCGCCGCCATCGACAGTTCGTTGGCCTGAAGCGATGGGTATCACTCGGGAGCATGATTCACGGCTCTCTTTGAATGAGTTGGTGGCTTAGATTTTACATCTTTTGGCATACCAGGTGTTTCACTATATACACATATTATATATACCTATTTAATCTGTAACAAAATGCACAATATATCTATAGTATATACCATATATATATATATATCTATATTTAATATATGTAATATGCATTCTATATAAAACAATATGAGGGTAATATATATGTATATAACTAGGGTGCTTGAACACCATATGGCACCGGGGGATAGTTACAATATATATATATATATATCTATAAGTCACTTGCACATGCTTTGTGTTTATGCAACTATGATCATATGCATATGCACCCTGTGACAAGCCAAACACCCTAGGTCAATTTCACCTGCTGAGTTTTCCCGTGCTTCTACAGCAGAAACGCTGCCCTGGGTTCCATCGCCAGAAAGCAACCCACCCGCCAAGAAAGCTAAGTCCATCCCTCCTTGCCCACCCACAGGAAAGCCCACTCTCTCGAAGAACTTGAAAAGGGAGTTGTTTCCCCCAGGAGAGAAACCACGCCCAACGACAAAAGCTCATGTGGCCGCACCTGTTCCACTTGTTCCAGCCAAAGAGGAAGCAGAATGGACCCCACCTGACCCATCAACATGGAGGGTTCCCCAGCTGTGCCCTTTGGAGCGCCCCAGCACACCTTTGCGCTATGCATCACCCAGAGCAAAGAAGGTTCCCATCTCGAAAAGCCCACCACCCCCCGGCCCTGCTGCAGCGAAAACCCATGGACATGCAGAGCCCCCCAGAGCAAAACAACCTGCAGAACCCAAGCAACCGCCGCCATGCCCAGCCAAAGCAGTTGCACCACCACAGCCACCACCACCACCACTCCAGAAGAAAGAAGAGCCAGAGGGAACCCCATCCCGACCTGCAGTTGAAGCCGCCCGACGTGCCCCTACAGTGAAAGCTACGGCAAATCCACCACCAGGAGCATCAGAGAACACAACCAATGATGCTTCAGCTTCCAAAGCGGAAGCTGCCAGCACCCCTTGCCCCGCAAAGCAACCTCCGACTGCCAAAGCAAGCGTTGCAAGCCCCCCTTCTTTTGACGCCCTCTTAGAGTACCAGAACAAGCTCATGGCAGAGATGGATGAGAAGAGTGATACAGAGATTGAAGTGAAGATCAAAGAGGCTTGCAACCACACTCAGTTCAAACGCTACATGAAGCACATGAAGAAGGAGTTTGGCTTAGAGGAAAAGGAATGGGGCACCTATGAGCCCCGGGAGGAGCTGATTGGTTTTTACGTTTGGCTAGAAGAAATGAAAGACGTGTTGACACCGTCAAATGTCGCAACACCCCAGAACAATCATGTGGTTCCAGCCGTTCCAACACCTCCGGTGGCAGCCATGCAAGCTCACACCCCACTTCCAGCAGCGCCCCCGAAAGCTACAGCAGCCAAGGCACCGCCACCATCCAAAACACCAGGATCAACACCATCCCATACGGCCCACGAAGCACAGCCACCACCCGTGCCAGCCAAAGCAGTTGCAGCAGCACCCACCGTGCCAGCCAAAGCAGTTGCAGCAGCACCCACCGTGCCAGCCAAAGCAGTTGCAGCAGCACCCACTCCCTCTCCCAATACAACGCCTCAAAGTCCTGCTGACCGTGTACATGTAGAATCAACTGACAAGGCCGGTGTGCCAAGATTGTCTCTGTGCACATGCATGGGTGCTATCCATTTATATCACTGGGATTTAATCAACAAGTTCCACAAAATTAAGTGTATTTTTTTAAGCTAGGGTGCTATAGATATTGGATTAAATCCCAATGATATTCACGTACCTACCTATATGAATATATGATATATCATATATCTATGCAATCACCACCAGGCAATCGTGCCTGAAGACTACAATGAAAGACAAGCTCTGCAAGGGGAGTTCAAGAGGCCGTATTCCCTTCATGCTCCACAAAACTTGAAGGTTGTTGATTATGTTGTAGCTGATGTCCTGTTTCCAGACATCATTTCCTTCGTGTTCCAGGAGGCTCAAAAATCCCGAAGCCCACTGCATTCCCGATGATTTTGTCACACTTTGGCAAGATGCTGTGACGAACAAGGCGAAGGCTAGCTTTGAGGGTTTTCCCATTCTCAGCTCACAGGAATTTCAATGCATGCTGCATGATAAACAAACTATCAGAATGTTTTGGGGACCCAAGACGGGGCGCAATCATAGTTACAATGGGGGTCACAAATCAGCACCCCTATGCTAAAGTTTGCGGTCCGCCGAGTCTTGAATTTTTACTCATGCCCGCTTATAGGAAATGTATGGCATGCTACTGGCTGTAAACAGGCAACGAAGACGGCCCTCTTTGAGAAATGGTTGACAGCAGGGAAGGACTGGAGCTTGATACTTGCAAGCAATACATGAAACACACACATTCTTTAAACAATTGGAATTACCATTATGTCCCTTCATGACAGGGCCTCGGAAGTTTTCTGTTGGTCAACCTAACCTAAAATTTATCCACCCAGGGCTTGTACCCTATCGGCTGAGGCTTCGCGTGGAAAGCTTTAGGTCCCACACGGATCGCACAACTTCCAGGAAGAAGATGGGAAACTTGTCCTGGGCAAGCGCTTGATTTTTACGCATCGTCAGTGTCTGACATCGCAACCCTTTCAATATTTTTTGTTATGCCAAGGATGGAAAACACGTTCGCAAATCATTCAGATCCATGGTGGGGATGTGGCTGCTGCCGATCGTGTCATAGCCAAGAAGGAGAGTGAGGGTGCGGTCCAAGACCACCACGATGATGATGAGCTGAAAACATACTACGTGCTTCACTTAGGACTGAACAAAGGTTTCATGCTATGAGTTCCCTTGTGCCTTTAGTTGTGGGATGCTCCCTTTTCAACCTCCAAAAACTAAAAACCACATCTAAGGTCTGCATAGAAATTGGAAAGAAGGAAGAGGAGGAAGTTGCAGATCATTTCCAGTATGGCACTACTGGAAGTATCATCAACGGTGGTGAGGCCTGTTATGTTTCATGCATGGGTTTTGTTTCAAAACATGATCCCAACGATGATTTACCAGTTTTGTTCCCTATGCCACCCATCACCTGAGGCTGCCCTGAAGCTGACCGCTGGCTTGGACCACTCCCAGGCCCTCAGGCCAAGCGGCCGGCTGGAGCGTCCGGCTTCGTACCGCAAGCCAACTCCTGAAATCGATGTCGGGAATGGGCGAGTGCNTGGACCACTCCCAGGCCCTCAGGCCAAGCGGCCGGCTGGAGCGTCCGGCTTCGTACCGCAAGCCAACTCCTGAAATCGATGTCGGGAATGGGCGAGTGCCCAGGGCAAAAGCCAAACCCAAAGCAGCTAACAGGAAAACCGGTAATGGTGAGGATGCCCCCCGTAGAAAGGACAAAGAGACCCTCGTCATATGGATAGAATTTCAAACCGATTTTACAAATCTGGGTTCCCCCAAATGTCAAACTGATTTTACATATCTGGGATCCCCCAAAATTCAAAATGATTTATTATATTTTACATAAAATATGGGTTCCCTAAAAATTCAAAATGATTTTTACATATCTGGGCTCCACCAAATTGCAAAATGATTTTACATACCTGGGTTCCCCAAAATTCAAAATGATTTTTACATATCTGGGCTCCACCAAATTTCAAAATGATTTTACATACCTGGGTTCCCCAAAATTCAAAATGATTTTTACATATCTGGGCTCCACCTTACATATCTGGGCTCCCCCAAATTTCAAATGATTTTGCATATCTGGGTTCCCCCAAGTTTCAAAACGATATAGAATGATTTTATATCTGGGTTCCCCCAAATTCTGGCGCCGCTGCCAAGGATGCCTGACCACACAGAGATGCCGATTGCCGCTACCCACTGGTTGGTGGACCAGCTTCTCAAGGATTTGCAGACCGCAAAGGTGCTTCCCATTAAGATGGCCAATATGAAGCACCAGGATGGTTTGCGTCCTTTGACTAAAACAACATGAATTTGATTTTCAAGGTAAATATTTAAACCTGTACAGCTAGTGGCTTATCACTGTTTACTTTTTCCCTACGATACTTGGGTTTTGCAGCAGCATATGACGACACAATTCCCATGAAAAAACTGATGAGCATGGGGTGATCCAATGTGAAAATAACAATCCCGAGGATACTGCTTATGTGCGATCAAACACTGAGGCACAACTTTGATGGAGCACGCCAGGGACCTTGAGAGTTCATACTTCCAACTGAAAGCAGTTGCGGACCAGATTCCCAAGGACTGTTATCAAATTAAAAAATTGCAATCGAAATTGAATGTTTTAGCATGTTTTACATCGTTGCAACGATATAGATTCATGGTGATCAAACATTGGTCCTGCATGCCCCCATCATTTGTTTTCTGTTATTCTGTTGTAGTGCCCCAAATCCCCTCACGTTCCAGGATGCAGAAAGCCATGCGTTTCCTGACCTTGGCACTTGGCTAGATCGTGCCGTGGATCTCCGTGCAGCATATATGGAATCTGCTGCCATGGCAAACCAACTTTGCAAACCCAAAGGTGGTAGAAAGAAGAAGGCCCCAACACATGAGACTTTGCGCTGCTGAAAGCCAATAAAATCTGAATGCTCTAGCTGTATGGGGCCCATCACACTAATAGGGCATTCTGATTTTATTGTCTCTCGGCTGAGGTGTTCCAAACAATTCCCAAGATGCCGCAGCCCTGCCCATCCAATCTCATCCAACCAATCAGCTCCTCCACCCGGCAAGGCTGATGATGAGTTGCAGCCTGATGCGTGAGCTGGGCAGCGCAGTGACGGTTTGGATTGGTGGCGTTGATATGATGACTTGGGGAAATGTCATCAACGGTCATGCCCAAAAAGGGCACGGGCCTTCCTTTACATCATGTCATGGGTAATGCGTGGGCATCTTCGAGTGACACTAGCCACCCCAAATCATAGAATTTTTCATGAGTTTCATTTCAATTTCAACATATGCAATGCTTTTTAAGTGGAGAGGCTAGTGGGTCATGTGATGCATACCATGCACTGAGCGCCAAGCGTGCGATTACGTACGCATGGATATGTGAAATCGAAATCCTCAGCAGCTAAACATTAAAAAGGCCGGATGTATACGCGGTGTTTTCACCCACCATCAAATCACAGGTATGTGCCAACTCATGGTGCCAGTGGGGTGGTTCCAATACTGGCACTGGAAATCAAAATCATTATCACCATTTTCAAGGGTGTCACATCCATCTCTGGCCGCAGGATTGCTACGCCATGAGGAAGCTCGAAATCGGGATGACAAACGTCCACGCCGTGATCAGGACAATGCAGTCACCAAATGTTCCTATAATATGGTTTTCTTACCCAACCCTTATCATGAAACACTGGACACTATATTGTTTGCACAGGTCCACAGGTGCCATCCCTTTGCCAAACCTTTACCCTGTGTCAGCCTCCAACATCGCAGGAACAGAATGGCACTTCTGGCCAACCATCCGAAGTGCCTTGGGTACAGCTGCGACCATACGTCCCGTCCCAGGCCAAGAAGGCTTTAGCAGCTTGGTATTGTTGATTTCGGGGTAATATCTGGAGGCGCAGTTCCAACTATAAAGGGATATATGGTTTGACTGTCAATCTTGAATATATTTTAAGGCCCTGGGAATGACCATAAAATGTTGAATTTAGTCTGGCACGTAGCTATATACCAAAATATGCTTGCAACTGCACTTCCAGGTATGGATCATAATTTCTGGGCAAAACACCACCAAAAAAGGATGTTTCAAATGATTGTTCGTTTTCCCTCCAAAACTAACGATTAATTTTTCATCAAACTACAAGTTGTTGCTATCATCCATATGGGTTGTATGTTACCTGTGGTTCTTAGCCCACATATCCAATATATATGTCCCATTCGAAACAAAAAAGGGTTTGCTGGTCCCTATGCTACCCCAGGCATTTGTTGGCACCAACCACTGTGTTGTCCAAACTTATATGTACAGCTGTGCCTATTATATTTCCATATTCAAAAATGGTCGATAGTAAAGTAGATAAAACCATATATAGCTTAAAATCCATATGTATAGCTAACCCGCCATTCCCAATTCATACGTGGTGGTTTTAAACCCGTATATAGTATGCATAAATATGGGTCACCCACTGAGGAAGAACTTCAACAACATAAACGGGCAACTCCAGAGCCTACTCTGGCTGAGCTATTAGTGGATGACTTTTCATCGGGAGCATCCAGTGCATCTCGCGCTTCTGGGTGTGGAACATAGTTTTTTTTTCCAAGTGCCGGACCCTGAAGTTGTTTTTTATCGTACATACGCTTATGTTGTTTGCATCTATGTGTTCGATATTTAGATGGATATGGACCATTTAGTTTACAACATGCCTGGGTTTCACTATAGCCCGCTGAAGGTTCAGAGGACTGCATCTTCAGCAGTGCGATGGCTGCGCAAGCACGGTGGCAGCACAAACGCAAGGGACATGGTTGCTAAAATTTCTTCAGTTGGCGCGGGAGGCCGTCATCAGAACAATGCTGAGCGTGATCTTCATCGGCTTCTTCAAAGAGTGTCTCAGTCCCTTGATGCCAAACCTGAAACCGTCCAAGTTCGGATGGTGAACCCCTCGACCCTGGAGATTGAGTGGCAACCATTGCCGGTGCTGTTTCCTGAGGCATTGATCACGGCTTTTTGGGAAGCCGGCGAAGATATCTTTAGGTATTGCCTTTTCGGCCAAATGACTGAAGATGAGACTCTCCAAATTTGGAAGCACGTGGAGAAGCATTGCTCGTGGTTTTCTACACACCCGGCTCGTGGCTGGAAGTGGAAAGGGAAGGTGGCAAGCATTGGGATGTATGGAGACGAAATCCAATGCTACAGAAACAGTGAATGTGGGGTAGTCAGCGTGACAGCCTGGACATCTGAGTTCTGCACTCAGAACAGTCCTCGCACGATGGCGCCGACTAACTGACCCATCCGAGCATTGGCCCTGGACAGATGCTGGATACCTGCTTGCCTACACTTTCTGCCAGGGAGACCTGAAGTGGATAAATGCCCGCATGGGTGGTTTGCACAACTATAGGCGCAACGACTTCTGCAGCCGGTGTGAATGTTTGAAGACTCACGACAACACAGCGCTGACCCTGCCGAACATGGGTGATGACCCGGACACACACGCAGTTCGCACCTATACTTCAGAGCAACTGCAGGCTTTTTCCCCACTCCTGGGGCTCCCTGGAATGTCTTTGAACCGCGTGATGCATGATGTTGCACATTCTCAATATCTCGGCACCGGGAAAACTACAAACGGTTCCCTGGCTTTGCTTTGATGTAACTGTTCTATCACCATGTTTTAGCCCCCGGGCAAACATGTAGAATTGATAAAATGACCAAATTTGCGTTTCAGGTGCCGCTCTGATTCACATGGCTGAAGCGGGCTACTGGGGACCAATGATGTACCGTGCTGGAAAGTACGAGGAACGTCTTGCACCAGTACTTCGCCGAGCCCATCGGGATTTTTTGCTTTTCAAGAAACTCGAAAAGCTCAATTGCAGCCAGCCGCGCTTCACTCCTGCCAGGCTGAGCCGAAAGCTCCAGACCAGCCCCTCAGCTTGTGGGCGATCAGTTTTTGTGTACTTTTCGAATAGCGCTTGAAATTTCAAGAACCCCACTTGTCTAGCAGGATTTCAAGAGGACATGCAATAACTTTTGGGGTAAGTGCATGCCCAGCTGCGAGGCTGACAGAAAATAAAAGAACTTTGGGTTTTGATGGGGTATGATTTTGCTTCGTATAGCTGAGGCTTCCCTGCCTTGCAATCCAAAGCTGTGGCGAGCAAAGTGATCACCTGTTGGCTTTCCAACAGAGCAGTTCAATTTGCTGGACGCCCTGGTGCGACGAAAGCTGACCGTGTCATGTCCATTTGTTTGTATTCATATTTCAGGATGATTCAGATCATGGATGGGGCGAACCACATCATGACTGAGAGTGAAGCGGCAGATTTCCATGCGTGCACTATGAAGCACTTGCGTGCTTATGTTTGGCTTCATCAACATGGGATGTCGTTGCATGCTCCACGGCAAATGCCTGGGAGGAGGTGTTGGCTACTGCTGCCGAAACTCCACCATTTGTGGCACCTTGCTTTTGACACGCTGGAGACTTTGATCAATCCCAAAAACCGTTTGCTCCTCTCTGCTGAATCGTTTGTAGGGGAAATTGGACGGATTTCCAGCTCATGCCACAGGAGCACAGTGTCCAAGCGAACTTTGGACAGATGGGCTGCAAAGATGGCCCTTAAGTTAGGAGAGCTTGCAAAGCAGTTGCGGGAAGGATGAAACCCAGGCATGTTGAAACTAAACTACTTCAATGATTTCAATATCCCCAGGTGATACCTTTCAGTTTTCTTCCACCCCAAACATTCAACATGCTTGGGCACCGAACGTCACAAGAGATGCGCATTTCAGCGCGTGGAAAAATGGTCGGCTTGAGCCAAGACAGGCCCCCAGCCAGGCCTGGACCCTGGCCAGTTTGACCCCGAGGGCCCCTTCCCTCACGAGGTCCCCAATTGAGTTTGGATCCTTTGGGNGAGCCAAGACAGGCCCCCAGCCAGGCCTGGACCCTGGCCAGTTTGACCCCGAGGGCCCCTTCCCTCACGAGGTCCCCAATTGAGTTTGGATCCTTTGGGTACTATCTATTACTGCCAGTTTTATTGAGGTTGATCCTCAGCTTGGGGATGATGAACAACCCTTGTTGTAGAATATCTGTCTTTGTTTGGGAGGATGAATGACAGAGCTGAATCTGTGAACATTGTGAACTTGACACAATCACTCATGAGGTGATGCAGACAAAGGTGATGTTTTACCTGATCATTTTTGCTCTCGGCGCCTTGGCTTGCAAGAAGAGGGGCTCAGCTCTGAGACTACGACAGTAGATTGGTAGAATTGACCTTGGCTTCCAGATCATGTTTGAACCACGTTTTCACTTGAGCGGATCGTGGATCTACACCGTACTGGTAGCTGCCTGCAATTCCTTTTCTTACTGGAAGACGTCGAAGGGATTATAGAGTGCAGTTGGTGGTTACACTTCATCAGCAAATTGGATGACGACGGCGGGATGTATCAAATCTGTAGGGTTTCAAAACTTCCCAGTTTTGGTGCTCCTTTTCCACGTGGTCATCCATGATCATCCGCTTCAAAAAACAGTTCAGCATAGACAGCCCCTCTACTCGGCTACTGCAGGTAATATGGCCATTGCAAGCTTGCTGAATCCGGCGCAGCCACTTGAAGCAATTTAGGCTCGGGAGACCTGAGCATATTGGGGCTTCATTCCATGGAGTTGAACGATGGTGAACGTGCAAAGACAAGCTAAGCATCCAAGCTAAGTAGAAAAAGGTTCTAAACTCCAATACCTTGCCCAGTAGGGTGATCGAATTACAATTGTATGTGGCTGATCCCGAATCTTCTCAAATTTGGAAAGTGCACATCCAAGGAATATCATTGCCTTCATTGCTGCCCCGTCGACATTGCAGAACTCAGAGCCTTGGACACACATGGACAAACCCTTGGGCGAACTAAAAAATCACTATAGGTCGTTACTACTCTAGTCCCATCTAGTCCCCGTTGCCGGCGAGGTGGGAACGTTCGCTGGCAATGCGATGTTTTTGATGGGTGCCTTGAAGCAAACCAGTGGAACTGGTGCCGCAGTGCCTTTTTGGATCACCTGCTGGACCCACTCGGTTGCTGTTGGGCGCTGGACTCTATGGAATACCATCTAAAATCCGAACACGCCACACAATCCCAATATGAGAGATACAACACAACACGCGGACCTTGCTACTTCATGCTACTTTCGAGGTGTTTACGTCTTCAGAAGGTTCTTCATGAATCGAAACTGGCGCATGACCTTCGTGTGGACAGCTGCAATCCTTGCGCTCAACAATTGCTTCCAGCTCATGGTCATATACAATGCACCTCGGTGTTGTTTTCTTCATAAATCGGGGGAAACTTCCATGTTGTCCTGCTGGTTCGGGTTTGTTGCAGGATGAATCAGTGTTTTCTGACTGCGTCAAGTGATCTCAGTGTGGGACTGGAAACATCCAACGACATCCAAAAATGAATGGGAAGGTCTGAAAACATCAATAGTAAGCGCTGGGACTCCTGGATGGCACGAGATATCTTTCATAAGACATCATACAACAGTACTAGTACATCCGCATACATTAGCATACTACAAAGGTAATTATCAAATTTCATGCACCATGCAACCCTTTGGCAAAACCTGAGTAGTGATGCCGCCAGAAGCTTCTCGCCCAGGCCTGGGGCGTTGGTCAGGACGGTTGGTTCTATGCTTTTGGTAGCTACTTGGCAGCTTCGCAGCTGAGGATTGAAATCGAACCAGCTGACGCTTGCTGAATGTCGGGTTAATGGACAGCTGAACAAAGAGATATGAATGAGATATCTAGTGGGATACTAGTGGGATAATAATGGGATATTGATGGGGTAACATCATAAATCAATCTACATCAGAGTAGATCAGCCTGTAGGCCTGGTCATTCGACAATTTCAACAGCTTCATTTTTTCAGGGTCCTAGGATGTCCTAGGTCGATTCCGTGCCATTGAGGCAATATCCTGATGATCATCCAGGGCATCGCGCAAGTGTTGTCAAGTCTTGCAGTGGTGGAGATCTCACCCGACGGATATGAGGCCTCTGTGCAACTTGGCACAGACGCTACTGCTGCCATCAGGAAATCGTGTTGTAAGATGTTGTAAGATGATGTTGTAAGAACTGGGCCGTATATAGAATTGTATGGTGGAAACACCATTCTGATCGAAACTCCCATGGTTTGATACAAACATTGCATTCGTTTTCACATAGGTGGATGTTCTTGAGCTCCCCTGCTGCGTTTCATACTCTTGGTAGATCTGCGAGTCCGTAATGTTGGTGTTTGGGTTGTATTGGCACGTTTCTCAATGTGCAATCCAGTTCCAAATGTATGTCCACATGTCACACTCTTTTACAATCTTTTACATAATGTGCACAGAAATGTTGTGCTACTTGTTGTTTAGGAGGTCATTTGGGTACAGTGTGCAGTAAATGCTACTTGTAGTCTGGAGTTGCTGAAATGTTCGAAATCTGTCTTGGGATAGCTGGAACTTCACAGTGCTGGCTTGTCTATTAGCGGAGAAGTGCTGAAGCCACATTTGCATCTCATTGAATGGGCAAGCTTCAGCACAGCGGTACCTAAGTTCCAAGATCTATCTCTAGGAAGCCACATCCAAATCTAAGTTCCCAGAGTTGCTTTCGGTTTTGAGTTCATTTCAGTTGAAAGTACTTACATGTTCATTGCATCCTGGAAAACCATTCAACAGTACGATCCAGACTACCCAAGAAAGGGGAGAAAGGCGTGCGCCTGAGGTACGAGTTTTTGACAAGTATCCACAACGCAGGCATCACGCTGAACTCAAATTTGCAAAATCTCTTTGTGCCGATTTTCGACTTGCACGGAATCGCGGAATCATATTTTCCCAGCATACTCAATCCACATCCACCTCAAGATCTTTATAATGCACGCATGGCGCGTGCCACCTATTTCACGAGCCTCCACTGCAAGTATAACAGGGTTGTGTTGCTGTCTGCTCAATAATTCTCAGATTTTTACTGGATCTCCCAAAATCTGGTAAAACAGTTTTGATAAATGAAGATTGGCCCCATAAAGTGGAAAGGTACACTGACATCTTCGTTTTGGTTGTTTGTCGTGTGTATTTGAACACCGTGGGTGCTCAAATGTGGTCAAACCAGATCAGGATGGCAGTGAACCTCGCTGGAGCGTTGACGTTTTGTTGGTTTCTGCCTCAGCAGAAGGAACAATGCAAGGATTGGGCGGAGGAGTGCTGCTGATGGCTTTTGGATGATTTCTTTCAACAAGTTTCAACAGGAGGTTGTGCGTGCTACAATATCATCCTGTATCGATTTTCCAGCAACACAGCGTATGTTTGGCTCGCTGCAGACTGCTGCAGCTAGAACTGATCTTTGCTCAAAGCAAAGTTTGGTGAAGCGGTGAAGCCGGCTGGTTGGTCCTGTCAAACATTTTATCCATTCTCATCATACTGTATATTATTTTGTATTGTTTTAATTTGTTTTATGTCTTCCGTCTTACCTGGAATGATGATGGGCTGATCCCGTCAATTTCCCTCAAGCATCAAGCCGTCTTCGCCCGCTTGTGAAGGACTCCTGGTGGAAGCGACCATCTGTTGGCGGGGTCAATCTCTTTGTGGGAGGCTAGTGTTGGTTTGAGTCAGAGATAGACTATGCATAGACTATGCATGACCATGCTAACATCATCTAACATCAAGATGGGAGAAAACGCAAGATTGAGGAATCAGCATATTCACCACCGATGCCTACAGATCTTACAGGCGGAGTCCTCCTGTTCTCGGTGCTGGTGTCTCTTTTGAGTGCTTTTCCTGAAACCAACTGTGTGGTGCCCCAGAGACGTCCAACAGTTCACGTGCAAACTGCGACTGCATTCAGTGTTTGGATTGATTTGGATTTGGATCTCTAATATATCTATGTATTACTCTATATAATATGTATATCTATATCTATATAGATATACTATATAATTAATATGCGGAGGCTTCCTTGCCCCAGTCTTTCACAGGCCTTCAAATCGCTGGTGGTCCTGGTTGCTGATCGTCGAAACTGCATGTCTAATTCTTCAAGATGCTGTAGAGTACCCTGGCCTAAAACGTCGGCTGGAGTCACTTCGCAGCACACCGTCCTTTTGTCTCTGGGTAGGATTACGAGTTTGGCAGTCTGGAGATCTTTGAAGATTGAGAACCTTACCATATCTTACTATATCTCACCCGTCTTTGTAGCCAAGATCTTGAGCTGCCAAGGATGTAGTGACTGTTAATGACCCGCAGTTTGTGACTTCACGGCTAGCGGCTAGCAGACCTTGAAACCGAACGTGAAGTGGTGTCAAACAGATCTGGTTCATGGGCCCATGATGGGCCCTCAAGTGTGCCAAAGTGTGCGCGGTGCCCAACTCCTTGACCGGAGTTTGCTGTTATGAAGCTGTGGCGATTGGCCACGCGGAGATCATGGAGATCCCCTTGCGGCGTCCGGGAGAAATGAAAGTGGCTTATGGAAACGGTTTCTCGTTGATGCGCGTCCAATGGCTGCTGATGTGGAATGCAACGATTCCAATTTTGTTTCTGCACTTTCCGTATGTTGATTTGGCCAATCCGTTCTGTTTGCTCATCCGTGATTGTGCAATTCAGAGCAGATTTTTGCACTGATTTCTGGTGAGCTTGTTTGAACACGCTTTAATGTCATTCAATCCAGTACTGTAGCATTCATTTCAGGACTTAATAAGCATTGTGCAGCATATGCCTTTTTTTCTTTGGGTATTCAACTATTTTCATCTATTTTCCAGTTCAAGGTTGGCACTACACTTTACTACCATGAACTGCCAAGATCTGATGGACCCCCATGGACCTCTATGGCCATGACAATTTCTTGCAATCAAAGGTGGTTTGGAGACATAGCCAAGCTTCAGGATGAGCCAGGGCCTCGGAATGCCCTGGACGTGGCCGAAAGCTTTGGTTTAAACTCGTTGGCAGCTTATTTGGACGGGAAACAAGTGACATTTGGAAGTTGATGTTAAATGGCCTGCCAGAAACAAGATATTCAAGATATCTTAAGATACACATCAAGAATCAACAAGCTACAGCAACACACAGGCTCTTGGAAAGGTATATGGCTGAAAGAAAATGACAGTCGTTTGGCTCGGCTAGGCTGTCAAGGTAAGATCAGTGTGGGCTGAGTGGCTGAAGAACTTTTCCAATATGTTGTTGCTGACGCTTCTGCAGAACAAAACAGGAAATCTTGTTGGGAAAAATTGATGGGAACATCTTGCAATGCCCCAAGGCAATATGCAAGGGGCCAAAGAGGTACTAGGTGAGATGAATGTAGCTACAACCCTGCCCGAGGCTGCTGCGAGAGGGTCGCCTTGTGGTACAACCGGTGAAGCCAGGCACGAATACGGAGGCCAGAGTGTGCGACATTGTACATCTTCGATGTGTGTAAAAAGAGTTGTTTGTCTTTATATAGATTCTTTGGCTCAATTGCCCTCTCAACCATGGTCGCTTTTTATTCTTCAGTGAAATGCTTGCCCATCTTGACCTGTAGCCCCTAACCAGCAAGATCAGCATTCTTCCGGAAGCCCATGACAAGGCCGGTGTGCTGATGAGAGTAACACAAGGACTGGTTTGTCAGCTACGGGTTGTGCAAGCATACCGACTGGCCAAAGGGTTCAGCGAAGTCCATTTCTGAAATTTTGCCTCCATCAAGCAGTACTTAATTAACCCTGAGAGCCAGGAAAAGGGCGAAGACCGCCCAAAGAAGAGGTGAGCCTCCGAGATATCGACCCCATCCAATTCCAGGCCAAAGCGTGTCCTGCCAGGGACCAATGAACCGGTCCATGACTGGGTTAGTACGATGTTTGGAGATGTTTGACTGGATTTGCCTTGACCGTATTTGACCATTATTTTTTGTTGATGATTGTTGGGAAAGCCCGCCAAGTAATTAGTTGCAAGTGTTTGGTGCATTGTCCTTCTGTCAGCTGGCCCTGGGTGTAGGTGGTTGTTCGCGGCAACAGCCATCCTCTTGAGACGTCTGCGCCTAAAAGTCGTTGCCATTGTCATGCCTTACAGCTTGTGATGTCTCATTCTTTCAGAAGTTTGGCACATTGTGTGCTGCCGTCACCCACGACCTTGAGATGGATTGCAACACACCCTGGTGCAATGTGGTGGTCCCAGGTTGGACCAAAAGCTGGCATACATGCGGCTACACCCTGGTGCAATCTACTTGAACCAGCAGGCATTGTCGGAGGGTGCCACGTCTTGACTTTTGCCGGCAACGCGGGAGAGGATCTAATGCATGTTGATTCCTGTTGAATTACCCCCGCAAGCATAGGAATTAGGAAGAGTTTTCTGGGCTAACAAACGACATAACTACTGTACACGATGTTTTTCCACTAAAGAAGGTAGAGCTGGACGTTGTGAATCCCATTTGGATTCAGTTGATGTTTATCATCCCGTTTGAGTGGCTAAGACCTCCTATTTCGTGGAAGAGCTTGACCTCACCAAAAAGATTGCGTCCAAGTCCAAGCTAAATTGACTGAGCGCATGATGATCACCAATAGAAAGTGTGTTGTTCAGCTGGAATCGAACTGACTCAGGTGGGTGATACCACGTGACTCGAGGAAGATAGAGTACTACACAGAATGCCGTCGAACCCCGAGTGGTTTCGGGTGGTTCTGATTGAACTTCTACATTATCGTCATGCATGTTATGCCTTTGACAACCTTTGACAAAATGGTACCAGTAGTGTGAAGATGATCGGACCAGAGCTTGAAAAAGAACACCTCCATTGGAATCATTGGGGGATAGATCATGGTATGCTTGTGCCACCAATGCCCATTTCCATCACTTCTAAGCACAGCAATCTAAGATAGCCTGAGCCCATTAAGCTCTTTGTCTCAGGTGAGCATTCAGTTCTGGTACTTGCTGGTGGAGGAGTTGTTGGGAAACTTAGAGTAGTCGCGCAATGAGGAAGACGGAACCGGAGTTGGCAGCATTTAAAACCGATCATGGCTTGTTAAGCTGTATTAAGCTGTGTATCAGACAAGAGAAGTACTAAAAAATCTCTGAAATATGTATATACAAACATTGTCTTTGTGAATGTTTGTATTTGCAGACAGAAGACTTTTCTGTTTCTTGGTCTTGCGTTTGTTTTCTTGCAACTATTGCTGTATTTAATCATTAATTGGTATGATTCTGATGCATTATAACACGTGATACTCGTAGATGATAAATGGCTACGACTACCAAAAGTCATGCATGACAAATGCTTCATTGAGACCTGACTCCACATACACCATAGCAAAATAGCAAGACATCGCGGTGATCAAGTTTGCGTCATGAGAGTCACAAGCTGCTGTTTTCCAATTCTCCTTGCGGGCATCATCAATTTTCTGTGGTCTTATCATCAAACTGCTTGAAATTGATATGGATGTCTATAGTTTGATTTCAATTTGTGCTGGGTTTGCCTAGCGTGCATTCTTGAGACTATGATTTGGGTTCTGCTAGTTTGAGTATCCATGATCCAAAATCGCTCCTTGATTCTACAATTCAACATTGTCATTGCACTGGAACCTCACATGGACATGTGAAAAACTGTCAAGGCCAGGGCGGCTCGCCTGCCATCCGCTGAGCTAATGGCTGCGGGGAAACCAAGTAGCCCCAGTAGCGCATCAGGTTGTCTGGGCAGGTAGAACACTAAAACATGTAAGAAATGGACAAGAACCATGAACAAACAATGGACAAAAAGGATAAGTCCAGCGAGACTGAGAATATGACAAAACATGGTTGTTTAAGAGTTTAAGATGTTTGAAGTAATTTCGAGTGTTTTTGCATGCGTTGACCGCAAGTCAGTCTGCATCGAATTTGTCTCCAGAGTGGTTTCAGAAGTGGTCAAGAGTTGGGACTTTGAAGCTAAGCACCCTATCAACTGTTTTGTTGCACTGGTATTGTCGAAGCCAGTGGTATATGTTTAAAAAGTATGTTTTTATAATTATATATATATATAACTTATTATCATACTTGTAGATACTCTTAGTGTGTAGGTGTGTGTAGTAGGTAGTCGACCTAAAGTGTTTACATGACATTCATGAAAAGCTGACAGGCATGTTGCTTGAAAGCTGTGCCATCGTGACAGCCTCTGGCTCTGACGCTGGTGAATCCACGGCCGGTTTGGTGATGAAGTGTTTCCGAGACTGTTGGAATGGTTTGCACCAGCTGCACCGTACTGACAACGCGACTGGGAACCCGGGAGAATGCACTTGGACCTCGAAAGAATACGAAGAGTATGAGCTGGAGCAGCTTGGAATTATCTTGAACTGTGAGATGCTAAGATGAGAATGATGAGATGCAGTCAATGTAGTTCACTCGTCCTTCGCTGGTCAGTCTTTATCAATGTACTTGCTACGTATTTGAAACCCCCAAAATCATAATGTGACGGTGTGATGGCTTCTGTATGCTTCTGTTCTTGGCAGTTCTTGGACCATGATGGACCAAGGTTTCAGAAGTATGTCTCGCAAAATTTGCAGAATCAATCACCAGCTGAAGACTTCGCAACAGAGCAGTGGGATGAATCTCGACAGGATTTAGTATTTTTTTCCAATTTTTTTTGCCGTGAGGCTTCAGGTGATGAATCGGATGACGGATTGAGAGAGATGGAGAGACGGAGTCTTTCCGCGGACGTTTTCACCGGTGGATTGGATTGGATTTCCACTGCTGTAGTGGTTCCGGGGTATCTGGGGTGTTCTAGTCGGAAGAAACTCCATAGAATCGATAATGACACTATGTTTTGCCAGGACATTTTGCACACAAGCATCGCACTGACTTATGCCATTCGCTGAGCTGCTCATTTTGGAGGGGTAAAAGACACATTGGAAAACTATGAAAAACCAATCCCAGAAACATGTATGCAACCAGAAAGGACCCTTCGCCCTTTGCCAGGATGCCGAAGTGCTTCGAGGCAAAGTTGGCTGTTTGCTTCTTACATGAAACACGCGGTACAGCCTTTCAAGAGTCTTTCAAGTTTGTTCAAGACGAACCGAACTGGCCTTGAAATGTGGAACTTGTATGAATTTGTGGAGTTGATTCACGTTGGCTACAAGGGAACATTTTGGTGGATGTTGCAACCCCATGGACTCTGCCTGAAGCTTGAGCCATCAGCATGCACATAGCCCTTTGTCGGACCTATCTTTAAATGCATGTCAACAAAAATACACTCTAGGGACTCTATAGGGATAATATGATATATAGTCTATAGTTTTGTATGCTTTTGTGGGCCTCTTGACACCTGGTGATTGATACCCGTCACAGGCAAGCTGAGGCAGCTGCAATGCTTGTGTCACTCAGCTGGATGTGTTGAATCAAGCCAGAAGGGTCATGGTATCGTTGGAGTCACAGGCAGTTATTTCACTTGTAGCCATGAAACGATCATTTTTCTAATTTACATCGTTAAACTCAGCATGGCTGAGTTGTTTCATGATCTTCATGGATCAGCCGCGGTCAACAAAATGATTCCATGATAGCAGGCTGAAGCCATTCCCGCGTCAACAACAAACGACAACACCCTAACATGTTCAGTGTTTGAATCCTGTGTTTGCTGCGTTCTGAACCTTCGTTGTTGGGGATCTTTTTGGACACTTCCAGAACACCCTTCAGGCCAAAATGCAAATTACATCGTCGTCTTCACTGGGGCAGGTCCTGCTGGTGGGAGAAGGTAGTCACATTGTGCACTGGAACCCAGCACCACCTCTGATATCAACTAGCAGGGGTCAAAAGGTGAAGTGAAGTATTTCATATTTGTTTATTTTTGTTTTATTTCATTTTCATATTGATATGCTGTTGCCACGTCCCCCAATGGTGCAGCAGCTTCGTCAGGCATCAGCACGTCAGCAGGTTTGCCGGACTACCGAGGATGCTTGTCAGCATGGAGTGTTTGCAACTTTCTCATCGGGACTTGGACGAGTAGATAAGACACTTGTCATGTTGCAGAATGAATCTTCTTGCTGCACGCACGAAGCTTCTCAAAAACCTTGCCTCAAGTAGCAAAGTGAGATGAATTGCGACCAAGACTCTGAGATGCTGTAGTTTTCGGTTGTCATTTTGTAAGAATAAGTCATTCTTCTGTTTTGTTATCGTTTGAAATGTGCCGATCTTTCATACTGGGTTTTATGTCTCAAACAGATTATCAAACGAAATTGCACAACACATGATTTTTCACAATCTTCTGAGTTTAAGTAATGTCAGTCATCATCATATAGTCTTGATCCACCCATCCTGGGTCCAAAATCTACATGTCATTTGCTTCAACATGTCCTTGGCTCAGTTCCTCTGTCGTCGTTGTGTTGGGTGAGGTCCACAGGGAGTGTGGACCAGAAAGCTGAAGGGTGAGCGTGTCAGTGATGATTTGGGACTGGATGACTCATGGCAACCAAGCTTGGCCCATATGGCCATTGCTCGACTGCACAGCAGTGGTATCATCAAATTTGTGGCGACAACTAATGTGGACGACTTGCATGGCAAGTCTGGGCTGCCTACAGATTCTCTGGCTGAATTGCATGGCAACAGCTTTGTGGAAGAGTGTGAGAAATGTCTCAAGCGCTACAAGCGAAGCTTTGTAACACGAAGTGCCACTGGACTCTTTGAGCATCGTACTGGTCGGCATCAGAGCTCGGGAAAGTGTAGAGATTTTGTGGGTTTGGTCTCCCATCAAATAAAGTCGCGTATCATTGCTTTTGCCTATAAAAAAAAAGCCTTCCCTTCATTTTGGTCTACCATGGTCTACACACCCCATCATTCCAAGCAAGGTACTGCCAGTGTGGTGGACCCTTGCGCGATATCATCGTCAACTTTGGGAACACCTTTGAGCACGTCCCATCGATGGAAGATCAGCATGATGCCGCCTGGGTTCACTGTTTGACTCTCGACCAGACACAGCAAGATTTTATTCTCCAAAGATTTTCCGCGTTCAGAGATATCCATAAGTTTCGGAGGATTTGATTGTGCATTTGCTATATAAGATGTTCTTTGGTTTCACAAGTCATGTTCAAGCAGTACGAATCTCGCAGAACCAAAGTATCCCCAAGTAACTACTGTAGTAGCAGCCTTTTGTATCCTTTTGTATCCTTCGTAATTTTGACCCTTGAAATGCGTGCGTTTGCAGCTAGGAAAGCTGATTTGGTGTTGGTTCTGGGAAGCAGCCTTAGCGTTCCAACTGCCTGCGACCTACCAGAAGAATGCTTGGAACCGAGAGAAGGAAAGCAAGAGACTTGTCCCTGGAGTTTGACCCCAACTCGAGGGCACTGAATTTGGCAGGGGAAGTCTTGGTCTTCTTTTGTATTGAGGATTCAGATGAATATGTTTGACGAACTATATTTAAGCAATTTTAAGTATAATTTAATGTTCAAGTGCTGTGAATAAATCATAATCATACAAGGCAATGTAATTTTCGAAATACGGCGGAACCAAGGACAATTGGCTGGTGGTTGTTCTGTGTTCAGCCGAAACAATGGTTTGTCCTAAGGATGGTGGCAAGTTGGTGGTTGTGAACTTGCAAAGAACGCCGAAAGATTCCCTGGCATCTTTGAGAATTTTTGCATCATGCGATGATGTCATGGTCTCTTGGTTGCACTTACGACATATGGTCATATGGTCTCCAGGTACTGTAGGGCTGGATCCTGTGGCGCAATATGTTTGAACGTTCATGCCAAGTTTATCATATTATTGTTGTTATATTTTCTTTGCATATAGTCTTTATTTTCATAATTCTTTATGCATTGACAAAAGCACAAAATCAACTCTGACTCACAAAACTGCAATGTCAACTGAAGACAGATTGAAGGATGTGAAGGTGTTTGAGGTTCAAGAACCTGAAACTTACTGTGGAAATGGATAAAAGTTTATAAGAGGACGATACCAGGCACTCTTGTGGCTGAGGCATTCCTGGAGCCAGCATTGTCAAAGGGGAAGGCCCCATGAGTGTGGAAACTTGATCCATTCGATCCCGCTCGATCCGTTGTACAGATGTACAGAATAGCGTTGAGTAATCGAAAACAGCGTCGTGCCTTGCAAGATGGTGTGCCTGTTCAAGCCGCTGCCATAGTTCAGAAACTTTGTGTGGTTCTGAGATCCTAATTTCAGGAATTCGGATTGTCTGTTTGCATTGCATAACTTATTTGATGTTCATTTTACCCCAAGTTTTTCGTCAAAGACTCGAGGCCAACACGCCGGTAGTACGAAGTGGGCAAGCAACAGTGCATTGGTTTGGGGCCTCAGGTTATTCACCTTTCGCAGCTGGAGATTGCTGGCTGTACTCAACGATAGAAATCAGATGAGTTTATTCCACAGAATCAGCATCAGTTTCCACTATATGAATCTGTAATCATACTATATTCTATATGATCTCTCTGAGATGTGGCAACCATGTCGTGTAGAATGACTTCGTGCATTTTTGGGCCTAGGAACATGTATGGCTTTCGCAAGAAGTCAAAGAAGGACCATAGCATCGTGGTTCCGGCCTGAGACATACCCATGCAGCCAATGCATATCATCAGCCATACCTACTTGATCCTATTTGTGTGATTTGGGCTTACAGTATTGATGTTTATTGGGCTGGCAGTCTGCTTAAATATGATGAATCTGGTACAAAATGTGACTTGATTTGTGACTTGAGCCCAGAATTGGATTCCTGATGGCTCTTTCTATGAGGATCAAGTCGATTTGACATTGCCAGCTGTCCTGACCTTATGCAACTTTGCGAATTCTGAAAGTGGCACCCGCTTCTTCCTTGCAAAGTTGCAACACGCTAGATTTTGAATTTGTCAGGACCTTGTCAGCACAACTGTTCATATCAACCAACAATCATTTTCAGAGAAAACATCTGGGCGAGCCTCAGCACAGTCCAAGATTGCAGGATACAACCTGTGTTGGAGTCAGCATACCTCCACTGGATGCTGGATGGATTCTGGATGCAAGGTGGAATACCCAACCCGAGCAACGTGGATGGACTTGCCTGGAGTGGTCTTGCAGCCTATTGCTCAGGAGCAGTGCAGCAGCCTGGAATGGGTGTGACAAACGGCATTTCAAGACCAACGTTCCTCCTCCGGTCTAAGTTGTGTGGATAATTAATGTGATAATGGCGCATCCTTTGACTGGCGTCAATTTGATACATGATTCATACCTTGGGCTCGCAGATGGGTGATATATTTTGATAAGTGGATGGGATATGGTTGGATATGGTGGGATGCTAAGCTAGTTTGAAAATCGTTGAAACATGGCGAAGCATTCAGCTATATTCAGCTGCAAATGCCTACAAATAGCTATAGAACTCTTCAGACTCTGCGTTATTTTGGAGGAAGGAAGTTCAGTCGACCGTGGTGGGCTTCATGCCCTGGAGCATGCCGCTGTCTCAGCTGACCAATGAGCACCGGGCAGACTCGCCAAATCCTGGACATTTTTTGGTTGTCACGTTTGTATATTATTGAAAAAATGTTGTTATTATTTGTATATATATATACATATACTAGTTTTATATTTGTCATGGTAATGGCAGTGCCCTTTGGACTCTGGACTTACTCCCTTGCCACTTTCCCTGTAGTGTAGTATTGGTGTCCTATATTCGTAAGTTGCACATAGTTGTACGGTGTAGTCATCAAAAGGATCAAATATTGTTTGTTGCTGGTTGAGGTAGAACATGGATCGCAATGGTTTTTCTCTGTGATAAGACAATGATATACAGATTGAGCGCGTATTGGTGGTCTCGTACCGTGCTCCCCATCCACTGGATACAGTAATATTGCTATACTGTATGATATAGAAAATATTAGGTATATTTACATAATAATATTATCTTCAACAGAAAGCCGCCATTTGCTTCGCCACCCCCATGGGCTAGCAGCCTCAGCCGGCGTCACCAAGGCCATGATGGCTATGGCACCACTTTGCTGTGACATTGAGGTCCTGCAGAACTTGGTGTGGGCGACGCCCAAGTGGCCATTTTAATAGGGGAAACTGAAAATAAGCCATGGATTTAGGTTACCTGATTTTGAGACACGACCCAAATGAAGATTGGCATATGTGTTTTTCATGTTTTTCATTTGGACAGTGTGTGACAGAAAAAGTAAAAGGCAAAAAAGGAGACTGGGTTTGGACACTGGGCGGAAGTCCTGGCTGGAACATGAAGCGTCGCAACGCACAAAGAGGTCAGTGAGCTATCCTGCCAACATACCCGACGGGACAGCGATCCGAATCGTTTCTTGGCGGAATCTGGCCGATTTCAATGAGCCATTCTGGAGGAACTGGGTGCGTGACCATTGATGTTGCACAGCAATGAAAGCACATACTACTACACCGCACAGATCAACACAGATACTTTGCTTGGAATTTTTCCGCACGCAATTTGCGAGAGGGGCTCAATTACTGCACGTAATGATTTGTGCAACTGCGATTGCGTGGTGTTCGACTTGGTAGCAACCTGCACTTTGATGCTTTGCAGGCTACTTCCTTCTGTTGTATGAACATCAGAAAGGAGGTGGGACCTTATCAGGAAGACCTGATTGTTTTGAGATGTCTCGTGCACAATCCATAGACGGTGTAGATGGTTTTTGAAGCTTGTATGTGAGCGACTCAACAGAGGTCATGTTTTTTCCGGCACTGAGGTACTGGTGCTTCGGAGAAAGTGTACAAAGGCATGAGGGAGCAGATTGGTTTCACCGCAGAAATCAGGCAGATAATTCGATGTTGAACCTGGAATTGGCTTCTGGCGTCTCAGGAAATGCTTCCCCTGTGCCTATTGTACAATGCAGATAATGCAGATGATTCAACAAGATCTGGTGCTTCAATTTAGATCAGTTTCAAACAGACCGACACCTTCACGCAGCCGCAGTTTGTCCGCTGAGCAGGTTGGGAAGATTTGGTCAGTCAGGCTGTACGACTCATGGAGGAGTGCCCTTGCGACAATGGCTGCCCCAATTGTATCGTGGTGCGCCCGGCAGCTGAATAGTTTTGCATCGACACCGATGTCCTTCGTAAGGTGTTCAATGCAGACAAAGTTGGTACACCACCAGTCAAGCATTCGCATTCTCGCCCTCATATCATTTCATGATTATAGCCATTTTTTGAATATATGTGTAACAATTAATTGATTAGATGATAAATCTGGTTTCCTGTCCAACAAACTTCCAGAAAATTCTAGACTCATACTTCATTAAATTTCCGTGGATCAACGAGACATTACTGATACAGTTTCTTAGGGATTTGTCCTCACAAAGTTTGAGGGTGACCCCTTTCTCTCTGCAGATTCCTGGCTGCGGTGACTACAACCACGGTGCAGGGCTCAAGTTTCAAAGTTGTTTGCAACTGACCTGCGGGGGCCATGAGAATGCCACGATACCCACCTGTGGTCGCTCAGAATGTATGATCATCATTGGTCATAACAATGGCCATACCATTTTGTGATCCGTGTTGATACACATTGGAGATGATGGTGTGTCAGAATTGAGATGCACATAATGTTGAGATTGATCATAGTCCTTGGATGTCCTTGAGATTTACAGCTGTGGAGAGGCAAGTTGCTCAAACTGTTTCAGTTGAGGTTTAGACAAGAGAGTTGCGTTGAAAATTGGTGGAGCACTGAGCATTTCTGAATTTTGCACAGACAAAAGAGCTGCGCAATGAGAGCAACTCATGACTACTACCGTAACGTATTTCATACAGGCCATGCATTTCAGCAAGGTCGTGCTTTGGGCTTTGGCGCAGCGAGTACAGTGGCTGCCCGCCCAAGCGTGACCACTTTGGAAAGCGAAGAATGTGGAGCCAAAGAACGTGTTTGGTCCCCCAGATTTATGGCACAGTAGATCTACAGCGGTCAGTACGTTAGTGTGGTGGTCCAATGATTCGCAGACAGGAAATGCTGAATCTCTGGATGGATGTTGGAAAGACAGTGCTGAATTTTTTGAGCACAGCTTGTGAGTGCACAAGTCTATCATGTAACCAGATGTATTGTTTTGGCATATTTTGATAAATTTGGGGGAGTGTGTACTGTTGTTTGAGATCTCTGAAGTCCTTGCCTGTAACCAGCCTTGTTGGCTTTGTTTTGGGTTCATCCTATCAGGAGACGATGGAGGTCGAGCAAAAGAGCTCGACAATTCCACGCTCTGCTTCACAGTTTCTTGGTGAATGTGTCAGGCTAGAAACATGGACTGTTCAATACATTTCAATACCTCCGAATCATTATGGATGCTACTACCAAACAAGCAAGCAGATAATTGTCTTCGGCTCCGCTGACATGCAAGTCTGAGGGACCAAAGGATGTTTGCAATTCCGTCCTATGCTCAAAGAAGCGCTCTTTGCTCAGGCCAACTAGGGAAGCAAAGCGGCCATGCTTCGGACATTTGAAAGCAGGAGGAGCACTTTCAGCACTGTGTTGAAGCCTTGCCCATACTGCCCATTTTGCCGGCTACCCTTTCTACCCAGTGTTTCCCATGTCAGTGAGCCCCCAGTCCCCACCAGTGGCCCATCAGTCCATATCAGTCCCTCCAGGACAGACGCTGTGCTTTGACTTGGACTGATCGGGGTCGAACGGTTAGCGAGACGGGGTCGCTGCCAAAATCCTTCTGCGCGATCGCAACAGTCGGGTGATGAATTGGAGATTTCAGTTCTTAGGGCCAACATGGCCACCCAAAAGCCTCAGAGTTTTGAATGCTGGTTTGAACATGTTTGAACATGTTTGAACATGAACATGAACTGAAGTGACAATAACACAAAAAGTATCGAAT